>APFE031633047.1:0-15290 GCA_000404065.3 Pinus taeda | reverse complement strand
AGTTAATGAAAACCTTATAAGAAAACATGAAGGAAATGATCTACAATCATTCCTACTCTGCTACCATACTACTTTATATGATCTTGGCTAAATCAAAGTTTTTTTTACATCTTCTATCGCTTTCTCTCCAAAACACTATGACAATTTTCTCACTCAAGAGAACCCACAAGTGATAGAGCTACTCATCTATTTAAATATTTTCTCCATTTGAATACTACAGGAAAATACCATGGTTATCGCAATGCCACAGACACCTATACCATGGTAAACTCCAAGTCAATACCACGGGTAAATACCATTGTTATGCCAATATCACGAACACTTGTACCATGGTAATCTCCAAGTCAATTCTCTCAGGTAAATACCATGGTTATGTCAATACCACAAAAACCTATACCATGGTAATCTCCGAGCCAATACCACGGTTATGCCAATACCATGAACACTTGTACCATGGTAATATTCAAGTCAATACCATGGGTAAATACCATGGTTATACTAATACCTGTCATACCAATACCAAGTGCTAACTTGGACCACACACAAACCAATACCAAGGTAACGATACCATAGTAATATCAAAACTTGTAATGTCAATACCAAGGTAAACACCCCGCAACTAACAATCAAAGAAACATAACCACAAGAAACATAAACATCTGCATAAGCCAATTGCAACACATGCCGAGGTTGACATCAATGCCAACCATCAATCAACACAACCAGCAACTGCACCATTAGTTACATCATTAACGCCTACAATACCCTCCTTTCGAATTGATGGAAACCCCTACTGAAACATCCAACTGATGTTGAACTCTGTAGACACTCCCCTTTGACATCAATGGCAGAAGATCACCTCAATAATGGCATCATAGCCGAATAATGAGTAACTTCCCCTGGACACGGGCCAAATCAAAAAAAATATCCCTCTCTCCTCATAGAAACATGTAGAAGTAGCAGTTTATCTTGAAACAACACCATATATCCATGTCCATAACCATAAACAATAGTATCATCCTCAATAACAACAACACAGCATTCTGCACTAGCAATAGGAGCAACACACAACCCAACAACAATATGAGCATCAACAACAAAATAACATGAGCATCAACACTCTCTTTGTCAACATCACCGACAACATAGTACAACAATCAACAATAACATAGTGTGGGTAATAACAAAACATCCTCCTAAACAACAACATAACATAAAAATTAATAATAACAACAAGCATGTGATCGACATCAACATCAATAGAAGCAACACCAATATAGTATGAGCAATAAAACATCACAAGTAGAAATAGCAACAGCATCATGCAACTAAGCAACACCAACTACATCAAGCTCACTCTCATCCAAAACAAAAGAAACATATAGTACAACAACATCAGCAAATCATATCTGATCAGCAACATAATACTGGACATGCTCCCCCTGAGTATCATCATCATCATGTAACCAATGCCTTCTAGGTGAATGCCACACCTTAAGGATCAAGGGGCTAACTACACAACATGTTTGATATACAATACATGACTGAAACAACACCTATCACCCCACATGAATGTCTTCCCTTTTCAATAAATACTAGACATCAAAACTCCCTCTCCAATAAGACCATGACCAATGATATGCAATACAATGTACTACATGGTTGTATAATAATATACGAGGCTAAAAAATGACTATGAAATGATATATAATAGCCCAAATATGGCTACAACAACTCATAACAAAAAAACTTGTCATGACTCATAACCTTTCAATCACCAAATCATAACAACATGAACTCAATGATGTGAAAACTTAATTACATGGCTTCATAAATAGGATACATGACTGTAGCTAATGAAGTACAATATGAAGCATGTGGTTGTTACATAATACTCAAAATTTTCAAAACATGACCAAAACTAATGCATATCTCCAAGAAATACTCATATAAGATTCTTGCTCAACACTACAAATATTTAATCTAATCAACAAAATGAATGATCAACAATACATAAATATCATCATGCATACAACCATCCATGTGCATAAGATAGATACATCTATATCAAGTCACCATCATCTAGTAGAAAATCAAGTGATAGCAGCAGTAACCAATCATCATGGGATATGAAATAATGAGCAGTAATAACATACAACCATGACATCAATAGAGAACATAAAACTCCTATATGTAGTAGTAGCATAAATATAGCTCATGCACTTACACCAACAACATATGACCATCACCTTACATCATCTATAATGCACCAACCAACACATATACATGATAGCAACAATAAACATGTCAAAAATATTTGCATCATTTGCAACAAGAGGCAATCATGCACTCAAGGTAACAGACATCAAATAAACACATATCACATCATAAGATACACCTCAAACTATTATGGAAGTGAACAATGAATTCATGAAACAACAAATCGGATTAGCAAATCCTCCAACTAGTATCAGCATATCATATCACTGGTATCTTTCATGCTATATATGCATAATTCCAACAATTATGTAGTAGCAAATAATCTTCAACTTGGATCAACACTAAACTTGTAGCACAAGATTTATCAATAGCAAGACCAAAAACAATAAACCACAAAGAGATTTACCAGAAGCACCATAAGCATAGTAACAACAACTAATCTCCTCAATGGTACCAATCAACAAGGCATAGGTGATTGATCATGCAATAATGTGATCAATTCATCACATCATATATAATCAACTGCATGCAACTGATACAAGACTATGGATAATCATATAGGTCATACAAACTCAAAGCAATTCATCTCAACCTCTAATAGCCCCTGCAATGGCCAATGTTAAATAAATGTCTAATCATGAGAAACATAGTAACTTCCTCCAAACAATCTCATGGACCATGATTCCATCAATAAACCACAAGAAAATGAAAACATGTGAGATGCTCCCCTTGCACATGTGATATCTCTAAATAATCTCCTGCAACAATAACTGTTAGTGCTAAAAAGTCATGACAACCACCTGCAACATAATTCTCAATAAAATTCTACAATATGATTTCACTTCTAATGATATGCATGCAATCCATAATGCAACCATGTTCTTCCCTTAAGAACAAGAAAGCCTCAATTTTTAGTAGGAGTGATTTGTTGCTCATTACTTTTCCAAATTTTATGAGGTTGATCTTTGACATGCATATTCTTATTTGGCTTCTTGACTGATTGGCTTTGTATGAATTTCTTCCTTTGATTTGATCACCTAAAACACATATGAATCTTGCAATCCTTGTCCTTATGGCCCACATTATCACAAACATAGCATCTAATGTGCCCAAGAAATGTAGGAAAATGTAAATATCTTTTGTTGATCTAATTTTTACTCCTTGCTCCATAGGTGCTACAATCAACACTTTTATGACCAAAATCATTACATAAGAAACAATACCCATAAAAGAAACTTTTTTACCTAGAAAATGATGAGACTGATCTTTGAGGATGCACTTTACTTTGATTGAGATGGTTTATCTTTGTGTTCATGTGATTGACTGAAATGTGCCCAAGTTTTTTTACAGCTAAAACATTAAAAAACCTCATATTTTTCCTTGACACATTTTTGGCCTCTTTACTTAGCACTCGATTTTGCTGGTGGTTTCTTTCATTATTGCTCAAACGTTTTGCTTTGGGCTCTTCAAGTTCTACCTCATTTGTTCTCTTGATGATCTTTTCTAATTTAGATTCTAGTTTCTCACAATGGTTGATTCAATTCTCGAGCTAGCCATCAGTCTCCTCTTCAATTTTCTTTTTTTCTCCAGCTAATTTTTTGGGTCAGAAATCTCTTCTTTGTAAGTATGCTGTCTGTCTTCAAGAATCTGAAAAAAATTCTTAAGATCTTTGTTCTCCATGTTAATTTCTTCAATCAACGTTTCTTAAGCTTTGTTTTTTACTTCAAGGGTCTCTATTATTTTAATCTCTTCACCTTTATATTCCTATAGTAGAAATACACCTTCCTCACTTCCTTAGGAATTAACTTGAAAACTTTGATCATCAACTTCTTCAATTAACGCAAAATCATATTCACTAGATTGGAAAGAAAAATGTCCATGACTGAAAATAACGTTGGTCATACATTTTATCAATAGAAGAAGTTCTACGAGTTTGGTAGCATTCTTGGATTGTTTCCATCTCTCGTTTCATAATATTTCAAGAGTCAATCTAAACCTCTCAACTAGGACAAAACACCAATCTTTAACAATATAGGTTGAAAACAATATAATGATCTCACTAAAACAAATATGTGCAACTCACTATATCACTACAATAATCCCAACAACAATACATGTTGCATACATAAAAAACTCTGATAAAAACATAATAAGATAACATGAAGGAAATGATCTACAATCATTCTTACTCCACTACAATACTATTGAATATGATCTTGGTTGAATATAAGTTTTGTTTCCATCTTCTACCACTTTCTCTCCAAAATACTATGACAATTTTCTCACTCAAGAGAACCCGCAAATTATAGAGCTAATCATCTATTTAAACAATTTCTCCCTGTGAATACCACAGAAAAATGCCATGGTTATCCCAATACCACAAACACCTATACCATGGTAATCTCTAAGTTAATACCATAGGTAAATACCATGGTTATGCTAATACCAAAAACACCTATACCATTATAATCTCCAAGTCAATACCATGGGTAAATAAAATGGTTATGCCAATACCATAGACACCTATACTATGGTAATCTCCAAGTCAATACCATGAGTAAATACCATGGTTATGCTAATACCACAAACACCTGTACCATGGTAATCTCCAATTCAATACCATAACTAAATACCATGGCTATAGTAATACATGTCATACCAATACCAAGTTCCAACCTAGACCACACACAAACCAATACCAAGGTAATGATACCATAGTAATACCAATGCCTGTAATGCCAATATCAAGGTAAAAACCTTGCAACTAACAAGCCAAGCAACATAACCACACGCAACATAAACATTAGCATAAACCAAACCAACATAATCCAACTGCAACACATGCCTAGGTTCACATTGATGCCAACCATCAATCAACACAACCAACAACTACACCATCATTTGCATCATCAATTCCAACAAATAGCTCATAACCATATATATATCCTAGTGGCTCATAACCATATTTATGAAAAACTTTTGTTTTACTAAAAACTTCTTAACACTTAATCTCTTGTATTATTGTTAAGATGTTCATCATTGATTCATCACTTTTCAAAATAATATTTTATTTTATTTTATATTTTTCCTCTGCGTTGAATTTTTATCAGTTTTTTTTTAAATTCATGTAATTTGGAATAATAGTTATTATTATTATAAGTTATAATCCAATTAAATATTAATAATTAATTAAATTGGAATATAAAATTATTTCATATTTACAATAAAACGTTTTATTTAATATAATGATTTCGCTACATAATAAACATCGATTTAACTACTTAATTTATAAAGCTCCAAATATTATACTCCCTCTAAATTAAGACATGCACACTTCATGAAAATGGACTTGTTATAAGATATAGATCAATACTATTCACTCGCCATTTGACATTAATGTTATACTTGAATGAACATTGGTGAATAGCCATTTGACATTAATGTTATACTTGAATGAACATTGGTAATAGATTATATTATACTTGAATGAAAATTGGTAATAGATTTTAGAGAGTTTATGCACTAAAAATGATGTTATTTTTGGATGAGTTTAGAGGTGCACAACTAAGCAATGTTGGTTGGTTGTTAAAAATTTCAAAAGTTTTATGGCATTCCAGAATATTCCAGAATACAATTTTATAGAGATTGAAACTCAAAACCTTTTTTTAACTAAATTGTGTGTGGTTATTGATTATTAAATATTTCTATGGCATTTTAGAGGACAATTTTACGGAGATCGAAGCTCAAATTTTTTTTCGAGGTGAACTATGTGTTGTTATTTTTTATTAAATATTTCATTTGTTTCATGGTATTCCAAAATACGAATTATGGACCTTAAATTTGTTACAGTTTCTCGATGCATATCCCTTCTCTTCTCATTTTATTTTGTCAATTTTACTTCACCAAAATTATACACACTTTGATCAAATCGGAATATTTAAGCCTCCACTTAATGATTTCAACATGCTATATGTTTTGGATTTTCAAAACAATACTTTTCACCCACAACGATTCAACATGCTATATGTTTTGGATTTTCAAAACAATACTTTCGTTTTATGTTTTGACTAGATCATGAACTAAGATCATGTAAGACATTTTACGATTAATGTAAGAATGTTTAGTTTTTTTCTCATGGAAAAAAAAAGAAAAAGTTTCATATAGTTTAGAATTATGTTTGCATTTTTTTAATACTAGAGAATTTAAAATGATGTTGTTTATTAATTAGGTGAACAAAGTATTACTATAATACAACCTCTAATAATTATAATATATGTCATGATACATTCAAATAAGCTAACATTATATGAAACACATTTATTAATGTAGTTATGTTAGTTAACTAAAATAAGTTAAAATTTGTACGTATTTTTTTCTTTATCTATTAGACTAACCTAAGTACCCACGGGGGATTTGAACCGGTGACCTATCGCAAGGAGTGCCTTAACAGCGCACCCATTCACCGTCAATCCAAAGCCCCATGGGCTAAAATTTGTAAGTATTGATAAGAGTAAACCATTAATATTATTACTCATAGTAAGAATTTATGGTAGTTATCATCATGAAAAAATTGAGATAGCCAAAAAAATTATAGTGTAATTAATTAATTTAGTGGGAAAATTATTTTAAAATTGAAATTATTAGAATAATATATAAAAATATTTTCTATATAATGAATTACATTTTATAAATAAAGTATTACAATATATTAAAAGGAAATAAATATGTATTACAAAAAATTACAATGTAGTTGAAGAAATTGAAGGCAGATGTTGAATCATATTAAATAATTTCTTAAATTCAAAAATTTTAATGTAGCAATGATTTTCATATGGTCAATAATAGAAATAATAAATTACAAATTATTATAAAAATAATAGAATGAGTTCCATGTATTGATCCACCCTTCATTGTACAATTATAAATGAGTAGTTGTTAGTGTTGACAACTAGCAAAACCACATTATTAAATGTGGTTGATATACAGTAAGCTACAACTTAATATATACTATATTATAAACTTATAATAATATTATAAGCTCACAAAATTAGAAAATGCAACATATTATTCATATTATAAACCAAAAGGGTTATAAAGCACAACCAAATTAATAAATGTGGTTAATACACACTGGTAAGCTATACCAATCACATACATAAACATATAGTAAATGTAGTTGAAAATTACCCAATACATTAACGGTATAGATTAACATCCGTATGTAATATTGATAATGATAGATAGATATAAATAAAAGTAATATTATAAAAATAATAATTATATTATATTATATTATTAAACCCTATCATTATTATAAATCTTGGGTACTAATATTATTATCTCTTTGGAATTTATTGTGAGTATTAAAATGTTTAGATATTTGTTTTTAGATATTCTAATATGATCCCACTACAGCAGAGAGAGGTGCAAATGTTGGAGAATTCCTAAAACAAAAAATACTTGTGCCATTTTGTCTTCTTTTGAACTTGAAAATTCTTCAGAGAAAGATGAATTTCTCTATCTCGTAGTTGTTTAAACACTGGGACATAAATAGAAGATGATCTCTAAAACACTGAAGCATGGTACCAATATTTACGGGTCCATTTCAAATTGACATTGAGAAAATAGTGTACTACTTTTCAGTAATTGTAAAAACTAACCCATAGAACTTGCTAGAATCCCTACAAACATATGATAAAATATTCAACACCAAATCTATCAACATCAATCACGCCAACAAAAGGTATCTGTTTTTTTTTTCAAATTTAAATTCCAGATTGTGCAATGTATCCATCCTTTTTCATTCACTTCTTAGCCTCTCAACTTTGAACTTCATTTTTTGATTCAATAGTGTATCCATTCTTTTTCTACCTTTTCTTATTGTGCCAGAAAAGTTTTTTACTATTTTAGTAATTTGTCCATTCTTTTTGTTTATTAATTGAGCAATGTTTGATATTGTGGGAGCCTTTATCACTGTTGAGGGCAATACAACATTCACTAGGCATTAAAAAAACCTCTTTGTTGTCTTTTTGAGGCTGGGAAAATTGAGCAATGTTTGATATTGTGGGAGCCTTTATCATTGTTGAGGGCAATACCACATTCACTAGGCATTAAAACAACCTCTTTCTGAGGCTGGGAAAATGCAGAGAGGTTGATCTTCATATTGGAAATTAAAGAGCATATTATTTTTATTACTAACATTGGGTATGCTTTTCAGATTTTCAAGTCCAGGTTGGGTAAGAACTCAAATTCTGGATGGCAACCAAGGTCTAAAAACAAGGCACATAGGGAGATCCCAGGCATCAAAGATATGGATGCTAAGACTCCAAAGATCCTTGGGTGGTGCTCACTCTGTGATGTTACCTGCAGTGCAAAGGAAGTTCTTCACAAACAACATGTTTTTGGGAACAAGCACTAGTCCAGGTTAAAAAGGTTGAAGGAAAAGGGTTCAGAAGATGTAGTAAAGCCACAAAAAAAGTAGCCACAAGGACTGGTGGGGTGGTGTTCTCTTTGTGAGGTTAGTTGTGGAAGCCTAGAAAATCTTCATGAGTTGCATATATTAGGGAAAAGACACCTGTCCATGTTAGGAATGGCAAAGACAAAGGAGCAGGAGACAGCAGAGACTAGCAAAGACAATGTTCTTGGAAAAAGAAAAGATGATTCAGTGAAGGAAGAAAGAGATATACCATCCAATAAACGCCACAAGTTACATAAAGGAGATGCTACCCATGCCCAACTTATAGAGGATGGAAATTCTAAAGCCCATTTACCGGTCTATGGTGAGACAGAAAGTGTTGTTGGTCGCAAAGTTGAGGAAGAAGCTTTTGTCAAAGCTCAAGATGAAGGGGAAAATTAAATGTTCCAAGATTTCAAGTGTTTTAGGTTTTGTGGACATTAGATTTCAAAATTTTCTTTAAGGTTTTGTGACAGTTGAGACACTTCACGATTGCAGAATAGAAATCCCTGAAGATTCATAAGAAATGTTTTTGAACATGCTGGAATTAAATATTATGTAGGGTTGAATTTCAAAAATTTTGATGTGATTCATAAGAAATGTTTTTGAACATGCTGGAATTAAATATTGCGTATGGTAGGATTTAGAAAATTTTGATGTGATTTTGAACTTTTCATATGTAAAGAGTTCTTAAGGTGCCTATGATTATGAAAGAAATGATTAACCTCTTTGCAAGTTAATTGGTTTATCCTTTCAACGTTGAAAGGTTTTTAGAGAAGGTTCTCTGTAGCAAGGGGCCTTTGTAAAACTGAGGCACCTGTTGTCTTTCTGAGGCTGGGAAAATGCAACTGTCCCCATTCACATGGGAGGTAGGGCAATGTTGTCTACCCTTTCTCCTCGATTGATACCCATGACCTCAGAGACATGATGATTAGGGATGCCTACAGACAACCCATTATACTTGTGCCATTTTGTCTTCTTTTGAAGTTGAAAATTCTTCAGAGAAAGACAAATTTCTCTATCTCTTAGTTGTTTAAACACTGGGACATAAATAGAAAATGATATCTAAAACACTAAAGCATGGCACCAATATTTACTCGTCCATTTCAAATTGACATTGAAAAAATAACGTATTACTTTCAGTACTTGGCAAAACTAACCCATAGCACTTACTAGAATCCCTACAAACATATTATAAAATATTCAACACCAGATCTATCAACATCAGTCATGCCAACAAGAGGTATCTATTTTCTTTTTCAAATTTCCATTCCAGTTTGTGCAATGTATCCATCATTTTTCATTCACTTCTTAGCCTCTCAACTTTGAACTTTTTCTTTCTGATTCAGTAGTGTATCCATTCTTTTTCTACCTTTTCTTATTGTGCCAGAAAAGTTTTTTACTATTTCAATAATTTGTCCATTATTTTTTTTTACTAATTGAGCAATGTTTGATATTGTGGGAGCCTTTATCACTGTTGAAGGCAATACCACATTCACTAGGCATTAAAACAACCTCTCTACTATCTTTCCGGGGCTGGGAAAATGCAGAGAGGTTAATCTTCATATTGGAAATTATAGAGCATACTATTTTTATTACTAACATTGGGTATGATTTTTAGATTTTCAAGTCCAGGTTGGGTAAGAACTCAGATTCTGGATTGCAACCAAAGTCTAAAAACAGGGCACATAGGGAGATCCCACACATCAAAGATATGGATGCTAAGACTCCAAAGATTCGTGGGTGGTGCTCACTCTGTGATGTTACGTGCAACACAAAGGAAGTTCTTCCCAAACAACATGTGTTTGGGAAGAAGCACCAATTTGGGTTAAAAAAGTTAAAGGAAAAGGTTTTAAAATATGTAATAAAGCCACAGAAAAAGAAGCCACAAGGACTAGTGAGGTGGTGTTCTCTTTGTGAGGTTAATTGTGGAAGCCTATTTATCCTCACGAGCTGCATATGTCAGGGAAAAAACACCTGTCCATGTTAGGAATGGCAAAGACAAAGGAGCAGGAGATAGCGGAGACTAGCAAAGACAATGTTCTTGGAAAAAGAAAAGATGATTCAGTGAAGGAAGAAAGAGATATGTCATCCAAGAAACACCACTAGTTACATAAAGGTGATGCTGCCCATGCCCAACTTATAGAAGATGGAAATTCTGAAGCCCATTTTCCGATCTATAGTGAGACAAAAAGTGTTGCTGGTCACAATGTTGATGAAGAAGCTTTTGTCAAAGCTCAAGCTGAAGGGGCAGATTAAATGTTGCAAGCTTTCAACCCGTTGAGCGTAAAATGGTCTTTGTTTTAGGTTTTGTGGACATTAAATTTCAAAATTTTCTTTAAGGTTTTGTGACAGTTGAGACACTTCACGATTGCAGAACAAAAATCCCTAGAGATTCATAAGAAATTTTTTTAAACATGCTGGAATTAAATATTACGTAGGGTTGAATTTCAAAAATTTTGATGTGATTCATAACAAATGTTTTTGAACATGCTAGAATTAAATATTGCATAGGGTAGTATTTAGAAAATTTTGATGTGATTTTGAACTTTCCATATGTAAACAGTTCTTAAGGTGGTTGTGATTATGAAAGAAATTGATTAACCTCTTTGCAAGTTAATTGGTTTATCCTTTCGACGTTGAAAGGTTTTTAGAGAAGGTTTTCTGTAGCAAGGGGCCTCTGTAAAACTGAGGCATTTTCTATCTTTCTGAGGCTCGGAAAATGCAGCTGTCCCCATTCACATGGGAGGCAGGGCAATGCCACCAACCCTTTCTCCTCGATTGGTACCCATGACCTCAAAGACATGATGATTAGGAATCCCTATAAACAACCCATTACTGACAGAGAACCCACTTTGGGATTGTGGAAAACAAACTTGAAAGTTTGGAAGCCATGATGAAGAGAATCAGGATGTTGGCTCAAATCCTCCAGCAAAAACTAATGGTGAACATTAAAATGGGATGTGATTTTCTCCATGATGAAGAAATGACTCAAAAGTAACAGACCCGAGGCAATGACTCTACAAATGTCAACCAAAAACGAACGAAGAACATGCATCATAGAAATTACCAGATAGATAATCATAACTCCATTCAATTTAAGCCATGTCAGTTGATACATTTGATTTCATAGAATATTTTGACAAAGGTGGGAAACAACAAATTACGTGGCTTTGGGAAACTGATAATAGACCATGCTTGGATGGTAGAAAAGGCATTTTACTACAACTAAACTCTACTCTCAAGCCTAAGATAATCACCAATCAATCTCAAGTATGGTATTTCTTACAATTCTTTTCAGCTATTACATTGAGGAGATTTGAACCACTTGTGGAGGGAACAGCTCTCGATGTGACAAAAGGAAGTTTTTGTTTGTTAATAATATGGACAAGTAATCATGTGGAGGAGAGAAATCAAACACTACTAGAATTAAAGCACTCCCATTTAGGCATACTTGTGTAATGGGATAGGAGATTTCTCAAGATCTATATATTTGGTAATGAGACCTTCATTATTCCAGGCATTGACAAGCATATCAATATACATAACAGCAAGAGAGCAGCACTTCTCCTTTAGATTCTCCAGAGTGCCCACATAGGAACCCAAGGTAGCCACTCTCCCACTCCAGGAGTACTGCATATCATTTTAGGACATCATTGCTCCTCTTCAGTAGTCTTCCTACCCTAAGAGTGTTTGGTTTAGCTTCTTATGCATCATGTACAGGTCCAGCCATAGTGAATAAAATTTCTTAAGAGCACCAACCTTTTGATGAGCAGATTCCTAGATGAACAAATTGGGCTTCAAACAAACAGGAACATGCTTGCTTCCATACATAAGAAAATATGGATAACAATGATTTTTGAGTTGTACAAAAAATGGAGAAGCAATAATTGTTTTATCATTATCCATATTAAGTTTAACCTCTCATTGCTATTATAAGGTTTAACACTGAAATGATTATGCTCTAATATGTCTGATTTTGAGTCTGAGTCAGTAAAGAAAAATGCTCAAATGTAACCATGTGCTCCTTCAACAACCATGATGTCATGGTGACTTGGGAGCTCCACAAGCAATTTGTGAATTTCCAACCATTACATTAACCCACTTGCAACTTCTCTCGGTAATTCTTTCCTCGCATCTCTATTAGATACTTAATAGATATTTTAACATGGGATAATGTCTAAAACACAGGGAGAACATCAAGGTCTACAATGGAATTTATTGTAAGTATTAAAATGTTTAGATATTTGTTTTTAGATATTCTAAGATGATCCCACTGCAGCCGAGTGAGGTACAAATGTTGGATAATTCCTAAAACAAAAAATACTTGTGCCATTTTGACTTATTTTGAAGTTGAAAATTCTTCAGAGAAGGACGAATTTTTCTATCTCGTAGTTGTTTAAACACTGGGACATAAATAGAAAATGATCTCTAAAACACTAAAGCATGGCACCAATATTACTGGTCCATTTCAAATTGACATTGAAAAAATAACGTATTACTTTTCAGTACTTGGCAAAACTAACCCATAGAACTTGCTAGAATCCCTACAAACATATGATAAAATATTCAACATCAGTCACTCCAACAAGAGGTATTTGTTTTTTTTTCAAATTTCCATTCCAGATTGTGCAATATATCCATCCTTTTTCATTCATTTATTAGCCTCTCAACTTTGAACTTTGTTTTCTGATTCAGTAGTGTATCCATTCTTTTTCTCAGTATACTTTATAGTCTTCCATGCAACAAATTCTGCAAGTGCATAGATGTGTAGATTCATGTGTTGAATCCAGAAAAGTTCAGTTTATTAATGCGTATTAAATTCTATTTTGTTGCAATTTTGATGTAATTCAGGAACAAGTGACGCAAAGAGGAAGAGCCACGAGGATCAACCAGCAAAGCAGTATGTTTCCACTTCCGGTGGTAAATGGTCTTCTATGCAAATTCCTCTGCCTAACCTTGATGGGAATATCTCTTCTCTAGGTACTGGTATTCAGTATACTTTACAGCGTCCCATGCAACAAATTCTGCAAATGCCTAGACCTGTAGATTCATGTGTTGGCTGCAGAAAAGTTGTTCAGTTTATTAATGTGGACTAAGATTCTTTTTATTGCAATTATGATGTAATATAGGAACAAATGATCGAAAGCGGAAGAGCCCCGAGGATCAACCAATAGAGCAGGATGTTTCCATTTCTGGTGGTAAATTGTCTTCTATGCAAATTGCTCCACCTAACCTTGATGGGAATATCTCATCTCCAGGTATCGGTATTTAGTCTACTTTGTAATGTCCCATGCAACAAATTCTGCAAGTGCCTAGGCCTGTAGATTCATGTGTTGGCTGCAGAAAAGTTGTTCAGTTTATTAATGTGGACTAAGATCCTTTTTATTGCAATTATGAAGTAATACAGGAACAAATGACCAAAAGCGGAAGGGCCCTCAGGATCAACCAACAGTGCAGGGTGTCTCAATTTCTGGTGGTAAATTGTCTTCTATGCAAATTCCTCTACGCAACCTTGATAGAAATATCGCTTCTCCAGGTACTGGTGTTTAGTCTACTTTACAGTCTACCATGCAACAAATTCTGCAAATGCCTAGACCTGTAGATTCATGTGTTGGCTCTATCTCTTCTATCTCCTTAACAGATGTGCCTGTGACATGACCCCTTATGATGCCTCATCAATTAAGGACTGCTTATGGATATCAGTTGCTCAATTTCGTACTTGAATGACTGCTTTCATATGGTATTCCTTTGGATATCTTGGAAAATCTGGGAACATCACCTATTCCATCACTTGATACCATATCTCAGTCATTGTCACCTAGTAACAATCCAATTTCGTCCACTGTGATCCCAAATATGCAATTCTATGATGTCTTATATTTTGACCAATAGTTTAAGGAGAGAATTTTGATTTTGATTTTTGGTGTGATTGCTCTTTTGTAGTATCTTGTTTTCTCTTCAAGAATCAACTATTTTTGCAATGTTGTTAGTCCCTTTACAATGTTACAAGTCTTTCCCCTTTTGGTTGTAAAGACTATAGTATTGTATTTTTGTTTTTTAATTAATTAGTTACAAAAAATGATGATATACCATTGTTTAAATTAAAGTTTTGTCGAAATCACATATTACATTTCACATTATACCTTATGTTTAAGTAGACTTTATTTAACCTCTTCCCAAGATAGATATCCAATTCTTCAACCCATATATCTTATGTTATAAGTTACATTTTGATTAACATTTTTTCACAAATAAACTAATGCTAGCATTAGTTTACTAACATTAAATGTTTTCATGAGTATCCCTCGAACTTGATCTTTCTTTGCACCATTTTAAACTTTCCACCACCTTGTAAGTTTTATGACTTCTAGACTTTGTTTTATAACATGAAAATGTTTGACAAGTCTTAGAAAATCCGAAAGACAAAAATATTTTTGCCTATAAATATTGGTACAAATTTAAGAATATTTCTATAATTCTGGTCGTTTACAACATAAAAAGTGAATAGATATGTTGATATTTAGGTCATTGACGTAATGCACACACTACATGGATAATGGATTTCTGCACTTTATGCCTTACGACGTTTCCTTTGCAACATCTGGTGCAAATG
>APFE031633046.1:0-23146 GCA_000404065.3 Pinus taeda | reverse complement strand
TCCTTTTTGGGATTCCTGTGGTTACATGTATTGATGGTGTGTTTCTCTTTGTACTTGTAAGTTTATTATGTGAATCATATTCTTACTTTTTCTTCTGCAAATTAGGCAAATGAAGTGTTAAGGTAGAATTCATGGTTTCTATGCTCTGCCTTTAAATTTTCTTAATATCAATGTTTTCAGCTGTTTAAGGAGAATTCAAGGTGATTTCTTGCTCTCCTTAGCTCCTCACTAGTCATTCTAAATCCATCCAAATCTTTCAAAGGCATCAATACAGTCTCCTACCTTGCCCCAAAGAACCCCCTGCGAAAACTGTGTCCAATCCCCGTACCCAAAATTGCCTTTCCCCAATTTTCCACCAAAACCCTAAAAAATCCCAAATCAAACCCTTTTATTAGTTTACTAGCCTAAAATCAGTGTTCTTTATTGGTTATCTCATCCCGTTGAAGACCTTCTGTCGAGATAGACCGGAGAGAGCCCTCTCCTGCCCCGTAGGGCTAGCTGCAAGGCTAAGTGGTTTGATGTTGCCTTGGAGTTTACCTTTTTCAGCCTGAGGTGAAATTTCAAGCACTAACAGGTTCCTCAACACATTTTGGTGCAGTCTCTTGTCGATGTTGGACACCAAACTCACTAATTCCACAACCTTCCATCCTCAAATTGATATCCGGACAGAGGTTGTCAACAGGATGAGCGTACACATTTTGCACATGTACAACTCAAAGCATCCATGCACATGGGAAGAGAACCTCCCCTATGTTCAGCATAGCTACGACCGGGCTCTCCACATTTCGACTGGCCACAACCCTTTTCAAGTGGGCTTGGGATTCTAGCCACTATGTCCCATTGATGTGGCCATGCCATTTGCAGCTACTCACACAGATTCGGCTCATGTCCAGTCCGAAAAAGATAAGGAAAATAGCTTCATTGAGCAAATCCAACATATTCACCAGTAGGTCCATGACATTTTGGAGAAATCAAATGCCAAGTACAAGCAGCGACATGATCAACATCGAGTGCCACACAAGTTTCAGGTGGGCGACAAAGTCTGGTTGCATTTGCAAAAGGAAGGGCTTACCGGAGCCTATCGAAAACTTAGACCACTCCAATATGGTCCTTATGCCATTACCAAGGCTATGGGAGATAATGAATTTGAGCTCAGGATTCCCCCATTCCTTGGCCTACACCCGGTGTTCAATGTGGACCACCTTCGGCCATACTTTCCACCATTACTAGACACATCCGACATTGCAGAACAGCTCACACCCACAAAGTTAAATCTAGATTGCAAGGAACAAGCTTCAAGTGATTGGATCATGGACACACAGATCAAGCACACTCACTAGCAGAATATCCAACTGTATCTAGTTTTCAAAGTAGGCCAACTCCTTCACCAAGGCAAGTGGCTCAGCAAGGACCAAGTTCAGCAGAAGTTTCCTCATCTCATGGAGGAAATCAACAAAATGGTGACCATTGCTTCCTAAGGGGGGAGGAATGATCTAGGTGGATATTGGTGGCCACCTTCCAATTCCACTTGGACCCCCACCATTGTTTCTTTCAGCTTTTCAGTTTCCTTAATTGTAGCACAGTTTACTATTTTTAGCAGTTTTTCAGGTCCTAAACTTTTGAAGCCGTTTTGAGGCCCTAAACGACATTTTTGTGGAAAATTAGGAGCAACATGGGTCCATGGACCGATGTTCCTCTCCCAAAAGTTGTATTTCTTAGATAGATCTTTCTAACGAGATATTGTGCACATCAAAAAAAGATCGTATGCCAAAGTTATGACCCCGGGAAGTTGATGTACCAATTTACCCAAACGGGGCACACAGTTTGGCGTTTCATCTTCTAGGGTTAGGTTTTTGGATGTTTAGAGTTTTTGATTATTTCTCAACAATAAATAGGCCTTCAAGCCTCATTGTAACACAATTCAGAGGCATGTAGCCAACACATCTCTTCTCAGAGATAAGCTACCATCGCCCTAGCTGCTTTATTTCCATTGTTGTTTGTAAGCATATTTCAGTATTTTGCATTAATGAAATGAAGTATTATTTCCACTGCATCTCTATGTTTATGGTTATCTCTATAATTTTTTGCATTCCTCTTTAAATTCAAATCAGTGCACCTGTTTTTTCATACCCTAGATAGTGTACCCATGATTTGGTATATAGAAACAGAGCTCTGCCACGGCGCAAATGAATGGGATATCATGCGTGAAGGATTCCTATTAACCTTCATGTTTGAAGACCGTTGGTGGGATACTGTTGATGATGAGCTACAAGTAGTAAAAGCAACTATCTTTAAACTACCCCAAGAACCAATGGAAGTGTTGCAGCTTGAATGGGCGACCCAGCCAAGCTGCACGTTAGAGTGTTACAACGTAAACATCGAAGAAGCCGACCAAGATCCAAGAAAAGTTAACATTCCAGAAACTGAAGGCTGTCACGAGGTTTAAGGACTATTGATTGAAGACCCTGACATTACCATGCTGGTAAAGACGACACAAGTGAACATTGGTATGGAGGCCGAACCGAAGTATGCAATACTCGGTGACTACTGGGATGATGCCACGGTGGATAAGGTCATTGAGTTACTCTATGAGTATCAAGACTTATTTCTGACTAAGATCATGGACTTAAAGGGGATCATTGGTTATTTAGGGATGATGAAGATCACCCTAAAACCCAATGTGAAGCCAGTTAAGAAGATGCCTTACTGCTTGAATCTGAGGTACAAGGAGAAGGTCCACGTGGAATTAGACAAGATGCTCGTAGTAGGAATTATTGAACTGGTGGAACAATATAACTGGGTAAGCCCTATGGTAATACAAGAGAAGAAGCAAAAGGGTGAGATAAAAATATGTGTGGACCTCAAGAAATTGAAGACGCCTATGTACACGACCAATTCCTGACCCTGTTTACAGATGAGGTATTGGAAAATGTCGTCGAGAAAGAAGCATATTCTTTCACTGATGGGTTCTCAAGTCACCACCAAATCAAAATCGCACCAGACAACCAGAGCAAGACCACCTTTGTGACTGAATGGGGCTACTTTCAATACACTGTCATGCCTTTTGGGTTAAAGAATGAGCTAGCCATCTTTTAACACAGTTCTTGCCACATTCAAAGAATATATCCACAAATTCCTGGAGGTCTACCTGGATTATTGGACTATATTTGGATTGGTCAAGCACCATGTAGTGAGCTTATGCTTGATGCTAGATACTTGCCAATGACACCAATTCACATTGAACCTTAAAAAGTGTGTGTTCCTCATTCCCTTTGGGAACCTGTTGGGACATGTGGTAATTCTAAATTTGGAAGATTGCAGTAATTCTGAATTTGGAAGCACCGCAAAGTGTTAAATAGTTGCGTGTTACCTGGGGACATACGGGGTACTAAAGGAAGTTCACCAAAAGCTATGCATAGATCACCACACCAATGGAGAAACTATTGAAAAAGGATGTGACGTTTTGTTGGAATGATGACTGCATGAAGAGCCTTAATGTACTAAAATAGAAATTGGCCTCCACCCCAATCCTAGTCTTCCCAAAATGGGATGTGGAGTTTCATGTCCATGTTGATGTGTCCTGTATAGCGCTAGGAGTAGTGCTCACACAAGAGGGTGGAGAGGGCTTGGATCACCCTATTGCGTTTGCAAGTCGCAGGTTGTCTAAAGCGGAAAAGAACTATTCCACAATCAAGTATGAGGGGTTGGCTATGTTTTACGCACTCCAAAAATACCAGCACTAGTTACTGGGTGGACATTTCAAGATGTATACAGACCATTCCACCTAAAATACTTGGTCAATAAACCTGTGTTGGGGGGGCGCATCTGCAGGTGGCTCTTATTGTTCCAAGAATATGACTTTGAGGTCATGGTAAAGCCTGGACACCTAAACGCAAAACTAGATCACTTGTCACATATTGAGACAGGCGAGGAACCTACCAATTTGGACGAAGGATTACCTTATGCACAGATATTTTTTGTGCACGTCGTGGATGGACACTTTGAAGATATCATCCACTTTCTGACAACAGGGACTGCCTCGAAGGAGTACTCCATCTAGTAGAAGAAGGAACTGGTGGTGCGTGTAACTAATTTTTCCATCATTGTGGGCACCTATACAAAATGGGAAATGATGAGATACTACGAAGATATGTACCTAAATTTGAGTGAATTCAAATCCTCGTGGAAGCACATGAGGATGCTGTAGGAGGACACTATGCAGGACGAGAAACTGCACAAAAAATTCTCTGCGCAGGGTTATGGTGGCCAACCCTTCATCAAGATTCAAAATCACATTTTAAGGCATGTGATACATGTCAATGGATAGGTAAACCATCACTAAGGGACAAAATGTGTCCCTTCAAAAAGTGGGCAATTGACTTTGTAGGACCTATCAAACCTCAAGGAAAAATTGGTGCACGATACATCATCACCGCGACAGAGTACCTGACTCGTTGGGTGGAAGCGCAGCCGGTCAAAGATTACATAGCCACCACGACTGTGAAGTTTTTGTTTGAACATGTGTTAACTCAATTTGGCTATCTGAAAATCTTAATGAGTGATCGTGGTACACATTTCCTGAATGAAACCATCAGTGCGCTAATCGAAGAGTTCTAGGTGTATCACCAGAAAAGCACACCATACCACCCACAAGCCAATTGGACAGTAGAAGCATTCAACAAAATACTGGATACTGCGCTAATCAAAGTATGCAATGCACAGTGAAGCAATTGGGACCTGCACGTACCTACAGTACTATGGCCTTATAGGACAACATGCAAAAAACTGAGACAGACACCTTTTTGGTTAGTTTATGGTGTAGAAGTTGTCATGCCAATGGAATACATTGTACCTAGTCTACACATAGTCATGCTCACAAGTATGACGGACTGTGAAGCCCTGGAAGAAAGGCTCACATAGTTGGAAGAACTTGAGGAGGAACGGTTCCTGGTTGGCTTTCATCAATAGGTGCAAAAATAGCTTGAGAAGGCCTAGCACGATCGCCATATTAAGTTGCGCACCTTCAAGGTAAATGATTTGGTGTTGTTGTATGACAGTAAGTTTGATAAGTTCCCGAGGAAATTCAAAATGCATTGGCTAGGACTGTACATTGTTAAGGAGGTCACGGAAGGAGGCATGGTACAACTAGTCAAACTAAATGGAGAACCTTTCCCAAGCAAAGTGAATGGCAGCCGCTTGAAGCCCTACACGAGTGGCCTGGATATCTGACTAACCGGCATAGTCTTCGCGCCCCAAGGATCTAAACAAGGGCATGGGACTATAAAAAAATACATGGGATACCAGCATAGATGCAGAGAAGCACTCCCGACACATAGCTCTCGGAACAACGAATGCAGCAGATCCAACAAGCAACAGCTGAGTGCGTTGCTTACCTTGACGCAGTTCGAGAACAGTTGGAGGATCTCTGCACCGACAAAATGACTCAAGGGCGAGTCACGATATTTGTGTTGGGGGCTTGTTGGGCATGGAATCCCCCCCAAGGCATGTTTTGAGGCTTAAAGCCCAAGTTTTGACCAAATCTTGTTGTAAAAGCTTCGTGAATTACGGGTGCGGGGCGTGAAAGTATGATAGAGTCACAGGGTTGTCCACCCTAATTTTGTAATGTAATTTTAGCTAGATAGACCTACCCATGGTCCGCGGACCATGGGATTATATAAATAGAGCGAGGCCCTAAGCGTAAAGGGAAAAGAGGGAAAGGAAGAAGGAATTCTAAGCAGGTGAGTAAAATGGTAAAGTGTGTCTGTGGGTTGTAGGGTAGGAGAAGGCTCTGCAGCTGAGTGTGCAGAGGCCTAGTAGTCCGCAGCTGAGTGCGCAAACCCCTACAGCTGAGTGCGTAGGGCGAGTCGAGTCTGTAATCGTGGAAAGAATCAATAAAGAGAAGTTTTGCTATAATTCTATGTATATTTTCTTGGGTTAATGCCTAATTGATATAATTTGCCACTATACTGTCTATTTACTGCGCAAACATATATGAACATTTTGTATTGTCAAGTATAACTTAAATCACTCAAGTAGGTAAAGATAATTCACTAATATTGGAATACAAGCAAGGTCTTGGGTAATAGTGCAGAACGTGGCACACAATTCCTAGGTAGGGCGACATGAAGGTAGTATATCAAGCTATGAGGAACGGGAAAGCGCGTGAAGCAACCTATGCACATGGACAAAATGAGGATCAGTCGATCCCATCAAACATCTCGAGGTTGCGGAAGCCTGGTTCTAGCACCCTCCCATACTACTTCAGGTGAGACCTCAATCCGTGCTTTGCAAACTGTTGCCAAAAGGACCAGTAGTATCGGGATTTGTTTGGCTAACTAACTCTGAAACTAGGTCAGGCCCCAACAAGCCAATATATTGATCCTCGTTGGCAACAATGTAGAGTTCGGAACAGAAGAACACAAGAAAGTGCAATCTGGGGGATCAAAAAAACGTGCAGACGAAGGTTGAGGTAACAAGTGTGTATGACAACCCATGGGTTCCCAACCAAATCTACACAGAAATTAAGAGTAGTGAGGGTAGGAAGGTGTGACATTTGAACAAACGTGTGTGCATGCTCTCCCACATCACTCTGTGTGGGTGGAGTTGTTTGATGAGGTGAAGGCAGATAGTCACTTGTGAAAAAAACTGTGTCTGTTTGTGATTGCGCAACTCCATCCCCAAAGTATGTTGGGCAAGGTTTGAAATTTATCTTCATTTTGTGATAGAGTGATTTGGTAAGGTAATATTCAAATCCGTCCATTGGAATTTCATCTGAATTTTCGAAGCTTCAAACATGAGTAGATGGAAGTGCCCCCAAAATTCCTCTAAAGATTCATGTGGGGCCTTCTATTGTTGTAACATTTTTTTTCAAGATCTTCAGGATCAAAATGATGGAAAACAAATTTGATTAGATCACTGAAGTGCTTAAATGAGTGCATGAGGTTGTGAGGAAGGTTGCGGCACCATCGTTTCAGGGATTCACGAAGTGTGTATGCGAGCACCTAAAAAACCTTTATTTCATTAAAACCTTCCATGTTCTCCATGAGCGCATGGAAGTCATCTAAGTGCTCAGGCCATGCCACTTCACCTTCACCATCATATGTAATTTCTGATAAGTCATCCCAGAACTCCCTCTTAACGTGAAAGATATTTCCATTGGACAGACATTTCGGACGGTGAACTATAACAAACTCCATGATAGATATGTGAAGATTCAAAGTAGATTGTGAGGACTCATCTTGTCATCTTGCCCTGCTTCTAGTGCCATAAATGTTGATAATGCTAGACCCGCCAACATTCATGGGATCTCCTCGATATGAAGTCCCAACTAGACCTCACATTGTTTGGTGTAGGAGTCCCATCCAGTACAATGGCATGGTTGGCATTATCTTAAATATATGCCTTAGCTCTTTCTTGTTAGCACATGAGAGTGGTTTTCTTAGTCTTCAAATAGCGAGGTTTGCATGCCTCGTGAGTGCTTAGTGCGACTTGTGTAAAAGTCCTTTCACTAAAGAGGGAGAGGGTGGAAGTGAGTCTCAGGTTGAAAGGGAATAGTCCCAACTCTGCTAGAGACACACAACACAACAGGACATGCGCAAATTCCAGCGGAGTAGTCCACACAGATGCAAAAGTCACAAACACAAGGTGAATAGATAGAAAGTACAACACCCAGTGGAATAGTCCACGCGAGTGTGACAGGAATTATAACAATTTTACAAGAATGAATCTGTCGTGTTTCTAGCGGGATATCCCACTCGAGAGAGACAGTGTTAACAACTGATACAACACATTTAAAATGACATATTTACTAAAACAACTAAAATAGTTCAATTGTCTTAATATGTGTTAAAGTAACATGCATTACAAGCGTCCAAAGAATAGTCTTACAAATGAATACAATACACATGTGAAAATGTGTTAGCATGTTAACAAGATTCTGAATTAAGAGAAAGTTCCAAGACACATCCATACACCATCACATCACTAACCCCGATAGCAAGGTGTTGGAGCTACTACTCACTCCTCAAAGAAAATACTACCGACTCTCAAAGCTATGTGGGAGCAGCCAAGGTCAAAAATTCCTTTGCATGTACAAATGAGGGGTATATACAGCCAAGGGTGAAACTGACCCTTGTCATTGTTCAACTTCCCTCATGACTATTTAACCTACACGAATCTTCAACTTTACATCACTCTTCAACTTTACGTGTGGGTCTCTTGGACTTCCACATTACATTACATTGATTACAACAGTATGGCCCACAGTAGTGATGCGGCCGAGATTACTCATGACATGACTTGACATGACAGAGATGGTATGTTCATGCTGCTAGTGGTGTCCATGTCGAGCTATAGTGATTCTGAGTGATGGATGTGCTCTTGGTGTATCATAGCTTCACCTCCACATGGAAAGGTCTATGGAGTCTTCAATGGTCTTGATGTTTGCTCGATGTTGCACGTGCATGTCTCTCTTTCGATTTTACTTGGCATGCTCCATGTGTTTGTCCGTTCGTGAACAAGTCTCCTAGCATGCGCTCCTTGTTCATCCTATTTGTTGTTGCATTATGTCTCATCCATGTACCTATATTTGCATTCACTCATGACGAGATGACATCAAATCAAGAAATCTCCTAATCTACCATGATGCGTTATCTTTCGTTTTTGGGTGTAGGTGACTGGGAGAGAGGACAAGGCTTTGAAACTGCGCAAAGCACATTTCAAGCCAGAATGTGGGCTCTAGGCACTCTAAATGAAAATTGTGTAGAGGTCAATGGGAGGCTAGGATGGGCATTCTAGATTATCAATGACTTTCTGCGGGATCTGGCTCAACTGGAGGGAATATATGTGTAATTT
Source organism: Pinus taeda (assembly GCA_000404065.3). Classification (NCBI taxonomy): domain Eukaryota; kingdom Viridiplantae; phylum Streptophyta; class Pinopsida; order Pinales; family Pinaceae; genus Pinus; species Pinus taeda. The sequence goes on along the minus strand of APFE031633046.1, from coordinate 14,293 downwards.
TTCAACAGATACAGTGCAAGTAGTAGGGGGACATTGGCAGTGAAAAATGCGTAGATTCTCCAGGGAGGCTGGCAGTGGGTTGTAGGAGGCTGCTGGCCAAAACTGCGCAAAGTTGGGAGGTTTTTATGCACGACATCCTTGCGTAGTTTTTCGGTTGAGTGGAATGTTGGGTAGCTGGGCGAGAGCCCATGAAATCTGCACAACTTTCAGGAGGAGCGGGAGGCCGGCTAACGAGGTAATTGGTTGACAAAACTCCACAAATTTCAAGGACAATGCAATGACAGGAATTTGGTGTCTGTCCTTCATGTATGCACATTTCTTCAGTCAATGGAGGCAGGCATGCTAGCATCTTCTCTGCAATATTTTGGAGTAGTGAGGCCTAGGGTCACCTCCCGGTTAAACTTTTCGGTTGACTAGCTGGATGCTTGATGTCTTTGCTTGTGGGTAGCGCAAATAGAGATGAATTGCTGAGAAAATTTTTCATTTTTCTGTGTGACAGTCAGTCGATTTGATTCCAGGATTGCACAGTGCAAAGTGCCTGGGAGACAACCTCAAGCTCTATGAAATTTTGGGCAGCAGTACTAATCACTGAGGGTTGAGACTACATAGTGCAGCTCAGTGGAGATCTGACTATTGGGGTGTGGTTCTATCGACAGAGTTTCAACAAAGTGACTAAGTTATCGACAGAGTTTCAACAAAGTGACTAAGTGTGTGAGTGAGTGAACTTTTGCATAAACAACCTTGCGAACACACACTCAACACGACTCGACAACAAGACACATTGAACCAACAAGGCAACATGTTCAATGTGACAAATTGCGAGACTGTCAAATGTTGAAAGCGACAAGTGCGACACTTCGGATAGACATTCAAACAACCGCAACGAAACTTGCGCAATAGTACTTACAAAATCATGTGTGAGTGTGATAGATATTTACATAGTGAGCACAACTCAAACACAACCTTCAAGATCACCAGAACAAGATCACAAACATGACATAACAATCAACATGCCGAAGTAGACAGTTGGTCGAACAAGTGAAAAGGACGTAAGACATGTAGAAGAAACAAAAAAAATGACTTTTCGTGTTTGCACACATGGATGTTACTGAGGACAGGATGATATGACAATGACAAGAAATCTTTTAAACTCAACCTAGAGGTGTATTTCGAAAGGTGTTCTTTACTTACCATGCTTACCCTCAAGATGATCATGCATCTGATGGATTTTGTTGTAGAAATTCTACAAATTCTCTACAAATATCGCTCTAAGACCATGTAGAAAATATGGCTGTATATTAACCTGATAATGCAATATAACCAAAGAAAAATACTATAACCTACTTCTATTATCAATTTGTGGAAGCTTAAAGATTGAGCCGAACAATATAACCAGAAGAAGAAGAATCAATGCATAATACACATGAAAATACTTTGGGGAAAGCCTCAGTTAAAAACCCCACTATCTGTATTATCATACAAGGTGGAAATATATAGGAATTATACAAAGCCTTAGCTCTAACAACTAGCCATCTCTCCTAATAATCCTCATAGATGCTCACAGGTAATCCTAGCTTCTCTCAAGCCTTCCTCTCTGCCCTCCAAGCTCCTATTTCCTTGCAATGTTCCTCTGGGATGATTCTCCTTCAACCAAGTGGAAAACCTCTTCTACCCAATGGATGATCACCTGATCTCACACACTATCAGAACTGTGCAATCCTCAAGGAATTGATTACTTCTACATGCATGAGTTTTCTTTATAGGAAAACACATACAACTAATAGTACATTGTCCTTGACTTTAATCTCAACTGGGTCTTTCTAAGAATAGACATGCATGAGTTTCTGATGACGGAATCTTCAGTTAACTAGAGTACACTAGTTGAGTGCATGCATGCATCAACTGACTATTAACTCTATATTAGTTCCTCAAAAAGTTTGGAACTAATTTAACTAGATTTAACTCAGTAAACTGGGTTAACTAATTACAACTCAAATATAACTCAATCTTATCTCCTTAATTTATGGGAATAAATGTTGCATGACTTCAGAAAGACTTCTAACTTGAATTTCTCCAACTAATTAAGTCAGAATAACTTCATTAATTATTTCCAAGTAGATATTAAGACCAACTTCGATTTTAATTCACAATTTATTTCAAGGACAAATTAAATTGGAATATTCTTGTTGCCACATTTCAACACTCCCTCTCAACAAGAAAGGGATTATCTGCCACCCCGATCCTGTCTCTATGGGACTCGAATTTACACTTTGAAAATGCCTTTGTCAAAATGTCGGCATCTTTCTCCTCTGTTGAAATATACTGCAAAAACATGATCCTCCCATCATCAGCAGCTTGCTTTACCTTGTAAAGCCAACGGGAACTCACAACTAACTTGTTCTCTGGAACCACGTCCCAAACACTGTTACGAACTATGGGGTCATACTTCTCCACCATAGTATCAATCCAAATCAGCTGCTGCATTGCTTCCTCAAAGGACGATGGCTCGGTTTCAACACATTCCCCAGCAAGGGCCATGTATCGAGTGTACCTCTTAGGTGACCTTCTCTGTCTGTGTTGAGAAGATGGTGCTCCAACATTCTCTCTCGCATCCTTCAACAATCTTTCAGCTTCTCTTGTGCGCTTCCGTCCATCTCTAGAAGACCCTGCTTGAGTGGATGTCTCCACTCTTTGAACATATACATGTGGATGCTTCGCATTAGTTGGAGGCTCCTCATCCTTAGGAACCAACAGTTCCTCCATAGCCTGTAGTTGGAGCTCCCTCTCAAGGGAAACTCACATGGTCATCAGCTCATCAAACTTTAGATCTCTGCGAACCACTATCCTCCAACTGGTAGGAAAGTACACCCAATAGTTGTGAGGTGTATCAGTGTACCCCACAAGTATCCCCAATTCTGTTGTTGACTCAAGATTTTTTCGTGCATCCTTTGTCACATGGCAATATATCGATGAGCCAAAGATCCTGAAGTGACCCACATCTGGTCTCTTCCCAGAGAAAGCTTCCTCTCATGTCTTCATCCAAAGTATGTGATGCGGGCTTCTATTCTACAAATAGACCATTGTGTTGCATGCCGCATCCCACAAGTGAAGTGGTAGGCCTTGGTCATGCAGCATTGTCGTGCTGCCCCTACAATAGTTCTATTCTTCCTCTCAGCCACCCCATTCTGTTGTGGTTATGAGGTGTTTTCAACTCTCGTTTAATTCCTTCCACTGCACAGAAGTCCTTAAACCCTTGAGAGACATATTCTCCACCGTTGTCACTTCTCAAGGCCTTGATCTTCTTCCCTGAATCTTTCTCAACCAAAGCTTTGAACTCACAAAACTTTGTGAAGGTTTGATCCTTCTTTTGCATGAAATAAATCCATCATTTACGAGAATAGTCATCAATGAAAATCACAAAATACCTTTGCCTCACTATGGATGCCGTCGAGAATGGTACACACACATCAGTATGAACTCACTCTATGATAGCCTTTGCTCGGCTGTCTCGATCTTGAAAGGAAGACTTGGTGTACTTTCCCAAGGTACAACCTTTGCATATGTCAACTTCCTCAAGCTTACCTTTGGGAAGTCCTATAGATATTCGTTGCATTATCTTCAAAGCCCCATGATGTAAATGGCCCAACCTCCTGTGCCACAACTCGCTAATGTCTTGGCTTTGCACCAATTATGCTTTCATATTCGATGTTGCACAATCATCTACCTCTAGTTTATAGAGATTCTTCACCTGAATCTCTATCCTCTTAGTCTGGTCTGTGGCTATGTGTCTTAGGAACACCTTTTCTTTACTGAAGAAAACATTGTAGCCTTTGTCCTCCAACATCGTGACTGATACCAAGTTCTTCTTCAGTCCAGTCACATACATCACATCAGTCAAGGTGATAGGAGCTCCATACTCCCTCTGAAAAGAAACCATGCCCACTCCTGAAACACTATATTCCATTGTCACCCATCTCTATGCGCATCTTGAGGTCTTTCTCCTCCAAGGCACTGAATAAAATTTTATCACCAGTCATGTGGAATGAGGCTCCACTGTCAATATATCAGACACAACCCATCATCGATGACACCATGCATGCGAAGAGGGTAAAGTACATTTCGAACTAAGAGGCTAGTTCCTCACCTTCCGATCCTTTCGAGGATCCCTTCTTGGACTTCTTCAATGAGCAATTAGTTACATAATGTCCCATCTCAATTGAAGTATGATATGAATTTGATTTTCACCTACAACCCTGAACTTCAAACTTCAAATTCTCTTCTCAGTATACTATTCACAAATCTGATATCCTTGGCTCCGATACCATGTAGAAATTCTACAGATTCTCTACAAATCTTGCTCTAAGACCATGTAGAAAATTTGACTGTAGATTAACCTGATAATGCAATATAACTAAAGCAAAATACTATAACCTACTTCTACAATAAAATTGTGGAAGATTAAAGATCGAATTGAATAATATAACCAGAAGAAGAAGAATCAATGCATAATACACATGAAAATAATTTGGGGAAAGCCTCAACTAAAAACCCCACTATCTGTATTATCATACAAGGTGGAAATACATAGGAATTATACAAAGCCTTGGCTCTCACAGCTAGCCAGCTCTCAGTACAATCCTCACAGATGCTCATAGGAAATCCTGGCTTCTCTCAAGCCTTCCTCTCTACCCTCCAAGCTCCAATTTCCTTGCATTGTTCCTCTGGGACGATTCTCCTTCAACTAAGTGGAAAATCTCTTCTACCCAGTGGATGATCACCTGATCTCACACATCGTCAGAACTGCACAATCCTCAAGGAATTGATTCCTTCTACATGCATGAGTTTTCTATATAGTAAAACACATGCAACTGATAGTACACTATCCTTGACTTTAATCTCAATTGGTTCCTTCTCAGAATAGAAATGCATGAGTTTATGATGTGGGAATCTTTAATTAACGAGAGTACACTAGTTGAGTGCATGCATGCATCAACTGACTGTTAACTCTCTATTAGTTCCTCAATTAGTTTGGAACTAATTTAACTGGACTTAACTCAGTAAACTAAGTTAACTGATTACAACTCAAATATAACTCAATCTTATCTCCTTAATTTAAGGGATAACTATTGCATGATTCAGAAAGACTTCTAACTTCAATTTCTCCAACTAATTAAGTCAAAATAGATTAATTAATTATTTCCAAATAATTGTTAAGACTAAATTCGATTTTAATTCACAATTTAAGTCAAGGACAAATTAAATTGGAATAATATTGTTGCCACATTTTCAACATTTGCATGCGATCTTGATATTTTCCATTACTTGGCTCCTTGGTCCTTCTCCTCAACTCCTTGGAATTTGTTGGGTTGTGTTATATTCTTTCCACGACCAGCCTATGTAGTTAACCGGGGGGTTAGAGGGGGGGCAGAGCCCTCCCTTCGCTGTGCCGATTGCGCAGCGGGGGGTCCCCCCCCCCCTTGTCTAGGGGATATGAGGGAGGCGAGTAGCCCCCCTCTACGGGGTCCGGGGCAACGCCCTGAGAAATGTTTTTTTTTTGGACCCTATATTAGGTTAGGTAGACCTACCTATGGTTTTGTGCATTGTTTTCGCACATGGTTTTGGACGCAATGGTTTTAGGTCCATGGTATTGGATGCTTCAGCATGTATCAATATTTATTGTAACATTAAAGGAATATAATGAAAAATCAAGCTGGTAGTCCAAGTTTTGGGATCCAGGGGAATATATCTGTGAATATGTGTTTTATGTGTTATGCTCTTGCATTGTTTATTTTCTGTGTTTTATAATTCGTATGCAGGTAATTTCTATACAGGGTTAAAACCTACAAGATTGATCTCAGCATGTCACCTTTTCCTGTAGTCACTGAGAGGTAGATCTACGCAATTTTAGCGAACAGTGACGTCTACCGGAATGAAGCCCTAGGAGGCCCATCTGCGTAGTTTTTATATCCTAGACAGGGAATCCTAGACAACACAACGCATTTTTATGACACATGGAATTGCTACAAGATGGGCCTCCTGGGAGGACACCTCTACACAATTTCTGAGTGCAATGCAGCCGAACTGCTCTGCGCGTTTTTGGAGAGCAGTGTTGGCTAGGGTCTATACGGGTTGTGGGGTTTCAGCAAGCAAGGAAGGTTGGTGTCTTTGAGGGCTGTGGAGTTTCAGTAGGCAAGGGAGGTTGGTGTCTCTGTGCATTGTGGGGTTTTAGCAGGCAAGGGAGGAAGCTTGATGGTTGTAGAAGAAAAGTGCATAGTTCTGGGAAGTTGGATGAGGCTAGGTTGCTCAGGAAAATGGCTAAGTGTGAGACTAGTGAAACATATGTAAACATTGATAGGACTTGATTGTGATCGTACACAGACACTTAGTAACACTACGTAGACCATCCAGAATGCATAATACATACTTTTCTTGATGAAAAAACCTTCATGAAAAGAGTACGTGAAGTGAGAGTGAAAGATGTTTATGTGATGACAACCACTCATGCGCACATGATTTCCCTTGAAGAAAAACAACATTTCATTTGCATGAAAACAAACAACCCCTATGCTCGATAATGACACATGTTTCATAAAGATGAGAAGGCGGACAACTCTTAGGATCAAGGAGGGGAGATTGAAATCCTCAATTTGCTAATAAGTGACCAAGAATGGTCAATTGCAGGATCCAAGGTAGGCTCTGAAATTTGCATGCGAGCCAAAATTTTGGAGGGTGGTTGTAGCTACTACAATACCATTATTCCTTCTTCCTCTGCAAAGTAGAATATTGATTTTCTTGCAATCTAAGAGTCTCCTCTAGAACTTCTTCCAGATCATCTTCAATGTACAAGGTGAATTGGACCTGATCCTGGTCTTTCTTCTCCCTTTGCATGATTTTCAATGGTGGTCTCCTGAATTCAAGATTAGAATTTCTATTATGTGCTTATTTAATTTGTCTAGGAGGATTTTTATTATCAGGCTCCAACTTCACCAATTTGTTTGAAAAACTACTGACGATTTTTATCATCTCATCCAGCTTTTGATCATTTGAATCTTTAGGAAAATTGGAAGGTTTTTCTTATTCCTTCCCCTTCTTTTTATCAACTACTTCATCTTTTTGCTTAATCTTCCCTGCTACAGATAAATTGGCTCTAATCTCTAATGCATCAGATTGAATTTGGTCTAAGGTAAGGGATTGTCTTTCCCTTAGAGTAAAGCCAAAATCTGACTGAAATGAACCTGGAAACACCACTTTTGCACCAGCGGGAGGTGGTTTTATTTATGCGGGAATACTATTATACAATTTATTAAATACTTTGATGAACGAAACCACTTCTTCATCTGGTTTCCTCTTTATAGCATTAAAATCGGGTAACAAATATCCATGATCTTCCTTTTCTCCCCATCTATGTATGAAATAATTCTCCAATTCCCCCCAGATTTTAATTGAATTTTTTGGGAGGGTCTTCAACCATTTTCTTGCTTCTCCTTCCAATGATTTCACAAGTAGCCTCATAACCACATCTAAATATTCCACATTCAAATTTTCTGCAAAAGCACAAAAGGTGGCTACATGTTTTTATGTTGTTATTTCATCCTCTCCTATAAATCTTAGTAGTAACTAAAAATAATCCTTAGGCATCACATTCATTGCCTGGGGAAAATTTAAAGGAGAATATTTATTCGAAAGAGAATTTTGAATCACCATATTTTGATTTTGAAGGGGAACAAAGGAATTTCTTGCCTGAAATACAAAAGGTGGAGGTGGAATCGCAAATATGGGAACTGGTTGAGAAACTGCAGGGACACTCTGATATGAAATAGAAAGGTCAACTACTTTGATTTCTTCAACCTCTAAAATGTGTGAAAAATAAAAATAGATGGACTCAAAAGACCTCTCTTCAAGAGTAGGCTCAGGAATGACGGTTGGAGGAGAAATTGAACTACCTTGAGAAAAATCCAAATTTCTTATCATTTCTTATGAGTTATGAAATTTTGGATATTGTGATAAAGAACTAGTGCCAGGAGCCAATAAAGTGGGACTTGGAGTTGTTGGAGACTTTTCTCTCCAAACCCTCCAAGAAACCAATTTTTCTAGATCAGAAAGAGTTGGGGCTTTCTCTTGTGAAGTGTATGACCTTGTGTGAAGCCTTCGGGGAGCCAAGACTTCTTCTTTTAGTCAACCTTGGTGAGAAATCCTAGCCGGCACACTTTATTATCTCATCAAACAAAGAAATTTTTTATGAAAGACAACCTAGGAGAAAAGAAATTCAACATTTGTTCCCCAATAATAGCACCAAAAGATGTTGTAACCCTAGAGACAACCCATGGATGAGTAGAGGTCAGTTCCTAGGAAATCTGTATAAAAAGATAATAGTTTTTACTTGAAGCCCCATTATGACATTTCAGAAGACTATTCCATAGTTAATGTTAAAGAAACTATCTTGGGTAAAGACACTTTTCAAGATGGCCTCACTGGCATTGAAAATGATCTGAAGTTGTAGCAAAGTGATAAAAAGTCCAAAATGAAAGCCTACTTATTGCAGAATTTGTGTTGAATTTCGTAACAGATTCTCTAATTTCACCAAGATTAGCCTCTGTTGTTTTCCTCTACAAATTATTATGCACCATCTTATTAATTTCCAATACCAACTTTGTTCTGTATTCCACTTGCATAGTGCTTAATTCCTGAGAAGCCTTGGAATTAAGAAAATTGATCATCTTCTTTGTGAGTTGAGAATGTTGTTGGCTTTTCTCTTTATGGGAAGCAATGATGCTTCCCAGGTCCCTAACAAACATCCTCTCCTCTACCATTATAAACACATTGTCCCAGATATCTTTCACTTGCTGAATGATGTCAATCCATATTCTATTTTTGGCCTGTATGAGTGACATATTGCCCTTTACTTTTTCTCTCAGCTCCTTGATTTCATTGCAGGTTGTCTGATAATACTTATGATATTTTGATGCATTATCTTTCCACACTCAATTTTTTTTCCATAATCCTCAAGATTTCTTGTGTTTCGTCCAAGTTCTTTTGCATTTTCTTCATTTCATCTTCTGAAATTTTTAATCCAGTCATAACCCTGGTGATGATCCTCTGAGTCTGGTTGTACTAGGATAGTGAATACATGACTATCCAGATTATGTTGCAAGCTAATATTCATTTCTTTCTAGGAAGCCACTTCATTGTTTCTTTCCAGCGAATCTCTAGTCAAAATCTCCTTTTCCTTATCCACTTGGGCTACCTCTGGGGCCATGACATGTTCTATAGCACGCACCTTCAACTTCTTTCTAAGCACTTGTATTTTTTACTCTGCCCCTTGTAAGAGTTTCTGTACAACAGACCTATCTTCAAGATTGACACCATTTCTAACAATTAACTTCTTCAACTCTTCATTTTGAGTAAACAAAGGTATGGAGTTTTCCTTTTCTAATTTTAACTCATTTACAACTTTCCCCAATAAGGCTTTTGTCTTATTCGTTGCTATGGATGCTTTACTCAAATCATTATGAATCAATTCTCCATTTTGCATGTACAAGTTGATTTTATCAGGAAATGGAATCTCCCTCGCATCTACAATTAGATTTAAAGTTTTGAAACCTATTGATGAAGAAACAGTTAAAGCAAATGGGTGAGAAAAAGACAATTTGATATTATTTCTTTCTAAATCCATGGCTGATAATGATCTAATATGATACTTTGAAATTTATTGAGCTTCAAGTTGGGACAACAGTTTCTTTAATTTTCTTGTTCTTTTCTTCAATTTGACTATATATCTACTTTAAAACTGAAACAAAACTTTGTAAAGATTCTTTAGGGACAGGGGAAGAAAGTGTGCATGTGAGTTCTCCCAAATGCAATTGAAAGCTAGATGCAGTATAGGAACTTCCAACCAGAGGCTCAGACTCCTCCTTGTCATTCAATCTTAGTTTCTTAGAGATATGACCTGTTTCATCATATAAATCAATTATTTCTTCAATTTCTCTTTTCAATCCTTTTTCAATAGGATGGGGAGTTTCAAACTCTATTCCCTTTTTTGTTTCAGACTTACCACCATTGGTCAATTTTTCAATATCTGGTCTAGACTCATGTGTGTAAGTAACATAAGAGCTTTCTACCAATCTAATTGAAATGATATGGTGAGCATCATAAGGCCACTTTTCCCATTGTTGGAGCTACATATTTTGAAGTATTCTCTCAACTTCTTCCATAGCTTGTCTATTATTAACAATGAAAGGCCCAACATCCTTGGGAAACTTGAATAAATGGCTCTTCTTTACTGGTACAAAGTGAATTTGATCAACGTTTAGACTTTGTCTAATGAATTCCCGAGTAAACAATCTCATTGGCACAAAACAAGGAAGCATGTAAGGGGAAACCTCTGCTCCATACTATTTGATCTCAACATGATCTTCAAATTTAAACCAATCTCCTACTTTGACATCTTTGCTAAGTTGTAAGAAATTTTTGGCTTTTCGTAAGAGGCATGGTGGAACAAAACTATTTATAATGGAATAAATGACTAACGCGAAAGAGGTAGTGAAATATTCAAAACCTTCATGTTTAGGGAGACTTCCTACAGTATCAATCCAGTTTACCACTGATTGTTTTCTCTTATGGACATCCATTATGTTCAGGCCTAAATGCATAAATTCTTCCACATGAACATAAAGGAATAGATAAAACATCAGTGATGGAAACCTAAAACAACTAGTAAGAATCAAGTTTGACAACTAAGAGTTTATTAATCCTTACCAGAAAGTTGGAATATCAAGAATAGTTTCAGGTTGCATGATTAAATTGAACATCCCTAGAACAACACAATCGACCACATAAGTATCATCCCTTCCCAAAACCCCAACAATTATTTGCAAAATTGGTTTAACATGCTCATCAAAAGTTTCCAAGGGAAACTATGTTGGTTCAGTAGATATAACCTGTCTTGAAGGCATAAGATAAATTTATATTTGGGTATAGTCTCTTAGAGACAAATTTTGAAAATTTTCTACCAAGGTTTCTTTTGTAAATGTGGTATAATGTTCTGAAAAGGAAAAGTGTAGATCTTGTTGAATTACAAGGGAAGAGGCCTGAAAGATATTTTCTCCAAGTGTATTCATTATAAGACATTTATGGGGATACAACATAAAAGCTAACCAAGTGATGAACTCAGGATAAATGTATGTATGGGGAATGATAATAGAGAAAAGGCCTAATTTTAGTACTACAGTGTATACAAGGGAATCAATTTGGCCTACTAGGACGTTTTGGTGAAGTTCCATGAAATTTTGGAGCAAACAAGATCAAAGATATCCCTTTCTGTGTCCATGAGGGGAATGTGAGTTGCAGAGCTGGTCAGGGAAGCTTTCTTTGACATTTTTAATGGACTAAGTGGGTGAACACAATGTATAGATACTTGGATAATGAATGTTGACGTTGGAATCCAAATGTGACAAGCTGGCAGACGTCGACGTGCTTGCAGATACACGGAAATGGAACAGACAATGAACGTTCTAAGAGTGGAAAACGAGATTTTATGGGAAAATGAGAAAAGTGTGAGGGAAAACGGGATTAAATGTGGAGGTGACAGGTGTAAAGAGTGACATGGAATGATGTTTATGATGTGACAAGGGTGACATGGTGGAATTGGATGATGTGATTATGAGGTATTAATGGCGAATAACAGTCACACTTGCTTGTCACAAACCCGAGGTGGTAACCCTTTACCACTCACGGGAGAACCCATGGTGGTAAGTGGGAGCATCGTCAGGTGATCCTACATCAAATCTTGGTCGATGATCAAGATTCAGTGATCTAGCACTGACTAGTTTATAGAGGCACCCCAATCTATATCGTTTGCGCAAGTTGTGATGTTGGGTTTCCTCCATGGGGAAGGCCCGACATCACTATCGAAGCGACCTGAAAAATGTGCCCACCATTTAACCCTTCACTCATTTGAATCATCTTTGAACCCCGTTGGGGCCCCACTGAGCACATGCTTTAATAAATGCTACATCATCTCAGTTTTTCATTAATCAACCTTTATTTTTCAAAAAAAAATCTCATCCTAAATAAACTTTTGATTTTGATTTTTCCTTTATATATTTTTTGTTTTTGAGATATATAATTTTTCTTTTTCGAATTTTTGACATAGTGAAAACGAGCTAAAAGAGGCCACATATCGCATTTGGATGATCTTCTTGTATGTTGAGTGTCATTGGGTGATAGTGGCTTAGTGGAGTTGATAAATTTTTTGAGGTGAGAATTGTAAATTGGGTTTTGGACTAACTTGAATAGTGGAACTATGACTTTCTTATTCAATATTAAACATTGGTGTTGAAATTCTTTTCATTTTTTTTGTAAGGTTCTTATTGTGAGCTTCGTAACATGGGTTCTTATGAATTTTGGGTTGCATTGTTCGGGTTGGTTATTTTCCTCTGGTATAAGTGTTGTTGTGGATCCCTCATTCCACTGGAAGGTTGGGGATTGGACGGGTGAGATAGCTTAGGATCCGTCTGTGATGAAAATGTTTTTTTCTAACTCCTCCTCTTGGTTGTTTACCGGATGAAAGTCATATTTTCTCTACAATTCTACCATTATCAAGCCTGTGATCTACTAATATTGTGTGGTAGAAACTCCCCACTCATCTTGTGTGTCCTAACCCTCTCTTAATGCTAAATAATTTGTGTATTCAACTTTTGTTAGATGGAAAGTGGGAGTTTTGTCATCAACCCAGTTGATGTCCTCTTCTTAATCAGTGTCATCATATGATTCGTCTATTTGGAAATTTAATTCCATCCTTGTCGAGGGTTGAATGGGTTGTTCTTCCATTATCTTATCCCTCTGCATTTCTGGGGGTTGAATTGCCTCCTAATAAAATTTTGGTTCTTGGGTTGTTGCGTGGGGTTTCTACTTAGTCCTTTTGTCTTGAGGCGGGCTGTCTTGTTTGGTACATTTTTTATAACTCTAGTCATTTCTTCCATTTTGGCCTCAACACTATCTTTTCTTGAGGAGTTTGGTTCATCTTTCACCTTGTTTTTCCCTTTTTCTTTGTCTTTCTCACCCTCTCTCTCCTTACCTATACATTTTTCTTATTCACCCTTCTTGATCCTCTCAAACATTCATGTTTCCACCAAATTTCCTTCAATTTCAATAACATCAGATTGCATGGTTGTTAATGTGGTTGGTTTTCTCTCTCTTAACATTATATAAAAATCAGGCTCAAATTTCGATGCATATTTAACCATGGAAACGATGGGTGTAGGCATTATCTTGTTAGAAATTGTAACTAGGTTTGGTCTTCATTTAATGTATTTGAGTCATCATGAAATTTACTTAACAAAAGAATAAAGAAAAGAATTTTTATTATACAATGACTTATTAAAGCATGGGTTTCATGCTTGGGTCATCATTATATTATTCAAAGTCCCCATTGTGGACTCCTAAGATTAATATTGAGTTTATAGAGTCATTGTATATTCAAAGAGACCCTTCTTGGGCTTTTGAATCATATAAAAAAGTTTACTATTGAATCAAATATAAGTTATGTATCCTCCACACCAAGTCGGCGTAAGAACACTAATTCGGCCTCACATGGAGCCTATAAATAGAAGCAAATCGAAGTCCTTTGGAGCATCTCATCTCAAGCTAGTTCCATATCTCAAGAGTAGTTGGAGAAGTGTGAAGTAGGACAAAGTGGGTCTAAGGAAGTCGAAGGAAGTGCGAGTTTGTGGAAGTCTAAGGAGAAGAAGAAAATTGAACTTTTGGTGCCTCTCTCTCTCTGTTTCATGCCCTAGTTTGGGAGATCGAAGTCTTCCAAGTTTCACTAATGCTGGAAGCTGCCTAATGCCGAAAGTTTCTGCCTAGTCAAAGTTGTTGGAAAGGAGGTCGAAGATATGGGAGGTTGGCTTGGTGTGGAGGGAAGGTTTGGTCTTTGTCTAGGGTGAAGAGCCTCAAAGAATACTATTGAAAGGAAGAATTTTCTTAACTAGGTTTTCCCCTTGAGGGCGATTTTTCCCTAGCATAGTTCCTACATATTGTGTCTCTTGCTTTGTGATCTTCATACACTAAAAATATGGTAATTTCTTGATGAAAGATAAGATAATAAAGAAATAAAATAACCCAACACACTTACAAGTAATTATCAAGAAAGGATAATCAAACCCTAATATAACTACTTTGATTTTCCAACATATCTCGTTTGGAACCTTGTTATAAACGTTTTTAAATATCCTGGTAAAATATTTTACGTTCTTGGATGACCTCTTCTTTAATCTAGAGAATTTAGTAAGATAAT
>APFE031633042.1:0-10891 GCA_000404065.3 Pinus taeda | reverse complement strand
AGAGAGAGTGGGAGAGGAGTAAGGTAGAGGGAGAGGGGGAGAGAGGGAGAGGGAAGGAGAGAGAGAGGGAGAAAGGGAGGGAGGGAGATAGAGGGGGTGGAAGGGGGAGAGAGAGAGGGGTGGAGGAAGGGGGAGAGAGAGGGGGAGAGAGAGGGGAAATTCACTGATGAAACCCATCCCAGCTCCTCAGGCTCGACTAGGTGGATCTTAATAACCACTGGTTACTTTACCAAGTGGATTGAGGGTATTCCATCCAGACAAGAAAAACATATCATTATTATCTAATATTTAGAAGGTAACAATCTGTCTAGGTTTAGATACCCCCATTAGGTTATCACCAATAATGATGTCACCTTTAAGTCAATGAGAATTGCTCATTTTTGTAACATATACCACATAAGATTAGGACACTCAAATTCCTATCATCCACAAGGAAATGGGCTTGCTAAGTCCTCCAACAAGATTTTAGTCAACATCATCAAAAAGCTAAGGTAATGGAATTAAAAATCCTCACATAAAAAGTAGATAAATGTCCTGTGAGCTTATTGAATTAGCATCAAAAAGTCTATTGGAATTTCGACATTCCGAATAGTATATGTATTTCATGTTGTGTTTGCTGTTTCTCTGGAAATTCCTATGTTAAAATTGTTACAAGATTCACGGATGGAAACTAATGATTTACAAAAAAGGATCAACCAGACCATAAAGTTGCAACAATCTAAGAAAGTGGTGTATAACAAAACTCAACTTGTTTAGGACAAAATTTAAAATATCTATGCCAAAAGAATGAAAGAAGATGATTTCCAATTAGGTGACTTGGTGTTAAAGTTGGACTCAAGGAATGAAGACAAATTCATGCATGGTAAGTTTGACATTTTGTGGAAAAGGCCATATAAAATTGAAGCTTTTAGAGGCAAGAATGCATTTTTCTTGAAGGACTTGACTAAAGAAGCACTGCCTGGTGGACCTGTCAATCGAAAAATTCTCAAACACTACTCTCCTCAAAGTTAAATTGGTTTCATTTATAATCATTATACATTCTCATTTTACTATTTTTACTACAAGGGTAAGAGTGGCTCACATAAGAAATTGAAGCCCTCGGAGAAGGCCCTATGCTTCTGATGATTTGTTACCCATATTTATGATTGTCAGTAGGAGGATTAGGTTCAACTGCAGAATAAAGATAGTTTCCCCAATAGATCAAGGTTACTCATTTACAACATTCTTGATAACTCACAAGGACAGTAACATCCACATTAGAGCCACTGTTAGGGTCCTATATTTCATAAGATGACTTGATTGTGGCTATAACTTTGTATATGAGATGTTGTAAATAATCTTCCATTCTGCAAATTTATTTGCCAAGGAAAAGAATAGAAAAGAAAAAAAGTGGATATAAAAAATATATAAGTGAAAAGAAAAAAAAAATGTGAAAAAGAAGAAAAATAATGAAAATACCCCATAAGAAATATAGATGCAAGTGAGATTGTTAAAATTCCACTCAAAAATAAAAAATTACAATAGAGGTACCTTAAAGAATTTTCAGTAAGGTGTGTAGCTTATTTAAATCTCCCACATTGAATTAGGAGAAGTAGATTAGTTAGGTTAATCACACTATTTCAACATGATTAGACTAGATAAAATTAAATTAGTTCAGGTTAGTAAATAAATAACCACACAGTGTAATCGGGCTTGAGTTAGATTAGTGAGAATAAATTAATAGGCTTGTGTGTATAAATGCACCTTTAGAGGTTATTTAGAAGATATAATGTTAATTAAGTGCTAAGTTAATCGTATTTCAAACTGTAATTAAATTTTTTAATGCAACGCCTTTTTGTCTCCATATGATAAAATGGGTGCACATGTTCTCACGCCCCGAATCCACCCCACCCGGATCAATGTAGGGGGATCATTTTCATCCCCTCGAGTGCATACAAGGTTTAATCAGTGAGGGGGGTCCAAAAAAGCGTTAATCCCTTACAATTTGGTGGCTAAAAAACATTTCACGCCCCTGTGCTTATTCTCGCTTACTGCTCTGACCCTCCTCCAAAAACTGCCATCCCTCTCCCTGCTCACAATGATTTTTGACCCCACTTTTCTCCCCTGCAACTCACATCCCACCAAGTGGACCTCTTGTCCCCATCCTTCTCCTAGGTCATTTCGTACTCCACTGTCATTCCACCACCTCATGTCTGTGAACCGCACTATCCTTCCACCAAAACACTATTCCATCACTACACCTTCCCCAATAAGATGTTGTCATCTAGTAGTCTTGACACCACATCAATATTACCATTGTTAAATAATTCTTTTCCATTTCTCACGAAAATGGACCCGCTCCATTGTAATGATAAACCAACAATGGTAATTTCATTTTTTTCCCTATAATCCACCATAAAAATTTTATGCCCTTGTTTTCTTTATTTTATGATAAGAAGGTATTCAATAATTTGGAATGGATAACCAACTAGAACCAATTAGCTTTGGCATTCAATTAGTGACCAACATAATCGGCTACTAAGACCAATTAAGTAGCCTACAATTTTCATCTGGACATCAATTTCACTAGTCTTGCCTGGGAACTATAAATTACCTACTCTTTCCTGTTCAATAATGAAACTTAAAAAATGTAAATCCTCTCATGAAAACCCTATGTTGTGCCCTACCATAGATATATATCATCAATCATTAGTTGACCAACAATACAATATTGCTAAAACCAATTTCGATTTTGACATGTATGAGCTTCACAATTGGTTGAAGCAAAAGTATCCTAACCTTAGTTATAGAATGGGGCTATGGTAATATTCCCTTTCCTAACACATCTTCCCATAGAACTATCACTTCCCACAATTCTTATCCTACTGTCAATTTCACTAGATCCCCAGCCAAAGAGAGATTGTGGCCCACAATGGTGACATTTTGTTCACAATCATTGTAAAAGCCATCTTTCAGATGCTACAATTTCCAAATTCTAACTACCTGAAGCCATTTTTAGTAGATTCCCTCCTGGAATTCTATGAAAAACTAACCTTCCCATAGAGAGCCAAGATTTTTTCGATCATTCTCCCATAGGATGTCGAATTACCTAAGAAAAATCACCCCTACTCATCCTCTATGTTCCCAGAGATAACTAAATAAGTAATAGCAATCATTTCATGAATACTTGCTTATCAATCTAACCAATTGGTTGATGAGACCATCATTGGTTTCCTATCAATCTTTACAACTAGTGGGAAACCCCATATTTTCAGCTACGGTGAGTTCATTGCAGAATCAATTCATGACCAACTCCTCAAGTTTTCTACTCATGGGACTTTTAAGTATTCTTCAGTGCTAGTGTATTTATTTCTTTACCATCAAGCATATAGGTTTTCATTACCTTTGCAGAAGTTAGATTATCATTGTAATCTAGAGTTTGTAACCCTTTCGACCTCCAAGATGGAGAAAAATTCCAACGAGTAGACCTTCTGAGATTATATTGAAAAATTCCTACATACATCTGCTAGCTTACTAAACAATGATGCAGAGCGTAGGATAGGACTAGAAATTCGAATAATTTTGCATGTCAATGAACAGACTAAAATAGGGGATTGTTATGTATACCAAAATTATACAAAAATAAGAGTTTGTGGGTGTGATTTTCCACCCTACAAGATTCCTAAATTTTTTATAACGAGAATGTTCTCATTGGAATATATCAAGAAGATGCTACATATGGATGATTTACATTTTGTTGCAACAAAGAAGAAGTTTGAGTTCAAGATCAAGGCATAGGTGAGACCATTTATTTGTAACACCAGGGCAACATGAAAAGATTTAGATTCACTCCTTAAATAAATGAACTTCAAATTGAGTGTTACCTAGTCATATGACACTTTTGGAATCATCTCCAAGATGAGATTGGAACTAAAAACCACTCCCTACACTGAAACTCCAAGATCATAGATAGAGAAGTTCATGAATCAAATTTAATGAGAGGAAAACACGCTATAGGAGGCAAAAGAATAGGGCATATCTACAACAATCTCATAGAATCCAGTACCATGAGATAAAAAAGACAAGAGATCAAGGGAGAAGGTTTCCCTTTTAGTGACAGAGATTAGGGTGAAGAATTTTTTGATATATAAAAAGAAGCAAAAGTAGTCCTGACAGGCCATCATGCTCCTATAAGAAGAGAATGTATCTTCACAAGTTCTCCAACTTCCTTAACTTCATAAGATTCCCCAAATACAACTCAGGAATTAGAAATTATATAGGACCAAGATGAACCAAATATATTTCCAAAATATAGACA
Organism: Pinus taeda; assembly: GCA_000404065.3. Taxonomy (NCBI): domain Eukaryota; kingdom Viridiplantae; phylum Streptophyta; class Pinopsida; order Pinales; family Pinaceae; genus Pinus; species Pinus taeda. The sequence goes on along the minus strand of APFE031633042.1, from coordinate 6,594 downwards.
GATTAAGAAGAAGAATGAGCAGTTAAAGGTATCCACAGACACCCAATTCTGGAAAGAAACAACTTCTTCATAACCCAAGATACTTTTATCCTTTCATATAGAATAGTGGAAAATGAAAATTGCATTTCTTCAAGCATAGATTCAAGTTCCGAGGACTCGAGCTGACTAGAAGAAATTTTTTTCTCCTTTGATGCTGAACATATTCACTAAGTTGATTAAATTGACTTGCATACACAAACCAGAGAAATGTTGTACTCTACATTGACAAAAATTTCCATGACAACTTCTAAGTTTCATGCCTCACTCAACAACATACAGTCATAATTAAATCTTGAAAATATTTCATCTTTGGCTAAGGACATAAGGATTAAATCATTGGAGGACCTAGTAATTAAACTAGGGTATGACTCCAAAGATGTAAAATCAACAAAAGAGATTGTAAGGAGGAAAAATGTAGATATAGTAGCATTGAGGAAACAAATCAAACTTCCCTCCCCTGAGGATCCCCAAGCTAAGGAATTTGGAGAGATTGAGAAATAAAAGATAAGATGTTCAAGATAATAAGATATGGAAGTGTAGGTGGAAAAATTGCTCAAGGAAAAGGCGCAGCCTTCACAGCTATAATGCCTCTAAGAATAGGCTCTATTGTAGTATCAATAATAGAAGGAGAATCTACATTGATTAAAACACCAACACTGAGTAAAACTTCTCCAAATGATTTAGTTAAAGACATGGAAGAATTGTCCATTAAAGGGAAAGAAATTAAAAAGTTAAATACAACTTAAAACTCTTTGTGATCAGAAATTACAAATTGACAATTGTTATGTAGCAGAGTTGCAGAAAACTCATAGGCTCACTATAAAGATGGAATAGTTAGATAGTGGGGCAGCCATGGCTAGAATTTATCAGAAGAAAAGGAAAGCATATGGATAGAAATTAATGAGGTCATGAATGAAATATGGCCCTCAATTCAAATTATATTTGAATAGCAAGATTTGATTAGAAAATCAAATGAAGTAGTTGCAAAGATAAAGGGATTTTTGGGATAGAATTCTAGAGAAGCTACAACACTGATAAGGATCTTAAATTCAAAAACCAAGAAGGAATTCAAAGAATTAGAAGTTGAAGATAGAACATAAAATTTTAGAGGTGAGAAGGGTCATGACTAAGAGAAACTTGATGCTACAATTAGAAAATAAATGTGAAAACATGGAGTCTAGTGTCCAGAAATTTCATAGAAAGTTTAATGCACTTTATATAAAAGGACTGTCAGCAATGACAGTAAATGGAAACCGAATGATCAATTTAGAGGACTACTATCATAAGCTATACTCTATATACGAAGATAAATAAAATTTTGCAGGCTTTAAACCAAGGATCACACAGAAGGCTTTTATGGAAGCTATAGAGTTTGACTTGTTCATCAAGCACGAGATGAAGCACTTGCTTCCCATCAAGCCTACTTTTCAAAAGTATACTGAGGTAGATGAGAGTTAGAGGAAGTTGGTAAAGTTTTCTATCACAAGTGAAGAGAATTGGGATGAATTACATGAACTGATGGAGTAAAAAAAATTCACCTCTAAGAGAAGGACAATAGGACATCACTTCCTTAGGCCCATTCATCAACAACAACCCTCGAGAATAGTTCCAGTAGCTTCAACAGTTTCATATTTCCTATATTTTTGTTCTATTTCTCTAAAAAGTATTTGAGATATTTCGTAATAAATATGTTAAGATATTTAGACAGAATTTGTATAAATACTTTATATTTCTATGTATTCATGTTGGGTTTCGTACTGAGAAATACTACCATGTATTGTAAATATGTTGACTAAGTACAAGTGACCTTTTTCATTAATACAAGACAAGTTCTTTCAGGATTCGTATCTATGTGGTAAAGTGGTTCTTACTATAATATATTTTTTCTTTGTTTTCCATATGCCTTTCCGTTTTGTATTGTTTTAAGGAAAATAAGTTCAGAATTTGTTTCAATACACTTCGTGCTAGCTTAAAGCAATATCAATGTTTTCTAGTAAAGTTTAAGTATAGAAACCAGGTAACAATGATCTATATTTAAAGTGAACCTTAATCTGTTTCTCCTTCTCCATTTCAAAAACCGCAAGGATCTAGTATTATGCCTACCCTAACCCGCTACACTTAAGACGATAGTTCTGCAAATTGATCACTCTAATCTCCCTTGACTCCACTTCCCAATGGCTTTCCCTTGTAGTTCCAGCCAAACAAATTTAAAATCCAAATTTTGAAGTTTCACATCTAGCATAAAATCCCACAAAACAAATAAAGCTAAATTTGACAGAGAGATCCCTCTCTGGGTTTAAAAGGGTAATCGTCTAAACCTAAAATTGGTTTTGTGGTTACCTTTGCAATTTCTTTCACAACCTTAAGAAATTAAAGAGTGCTAACACCATCAAATTCATTTGATCCTAGCTTATGAAAAAGTTAGATCTCCTTTAAGAACACACTCAACCATGTGAAGGCTCTCTTAATCACAACCACAAATCCATCAAGTTGTCATATTAGGCTCCTCAACCGAAGGCGTCATCATCCCATCATGTTATCAGCCTGGCTAGCTCCAATCTCCGTAAATATGTCTCCACTCCCATGAGTCGTTTACCCAATTAGGCCACAATATCCTCATCTTGGATCATAGTGGAATCCATATGAACAACATTCAACAAATTCTCATGATGATTTTCCATCTCAATTACGATGTCCTTCCATCTCAATTGCTCTCATCCAAATGGAGTCAATCCTCAATTCATGATGAGCACTTGGCTAATCTCTCTCATGGAAAACTATAACTCATCCTATGAAAATATTCTCATCCGTCCTCCTTATCTAAGGCATTGGCCCCATGCATCCTTCAGTTTTATACCTACTAGACAACCTCTGAATCAACTTATGCTATACGACTCATACATTAAGGAGAAATCATCTCATTTAAAATTGTGCACCAACTCCCACAACCATCGCCATGACTGTCATACCCTCCAAAGTCTTATTGTGTTCCATTCTTTAATTTTTCATGCAAGATCCATGGTACCCTCATACTGGTGTTATAAGTTGTCATCATCACAAATTGATGTAGCATGTTGGGCTCTTCGCTAATCCACCTAAACATACATCATATTTCGTCACCAAAATAATTGAGTTTGCATACGCAATTGTCCTCTACCATATTAGTGTGCATCGTACTTAGATTTATGCTTTAATACCATCTACTTTTGTTAAGAGATCTACTACTATTGTCTGGTTTTCTCTTGCTCTCATAACAAGTTCAAGTTGGTGAAGAGCAAGGCATTGATTCTACATTGGACTTGAATCCAACTCTATTGGTGAAGATCTCTACTACTATTGTCCAGTTATCGCCTGCTCTCGTACCAACTTTATTTTTGTGAAGACAAAACTAGTTCTTCCACATTTCTATAGATTTAACGTTTCACTCTCTTTCTATTTTTCTTTAAAATTTATTTCACTATATTGATCAAAATAATTTATAGCTTTTATTTAAAATGAAATAATTTATTATTTCAAGATAGGAAAAAATAGGAATTGATGTGTTGAAATAAGAAATATAAAAAACAAAGTATTGAGAATTATTAAGGAGTCACTCTTATATGAATTGGAGGTCCTTATGTTTCTCCTCTCTTATTATTTCTCTTGAACATTCCTTCCATCGCATTGACAGCATAATTTTTATACGTTTTAATCAAAAGTTAGTGCTTTGTCATTTTAAATGAGAAAAACTAGCAATTGATGCTTTGATGTGAGAAAAAATGAAGTATTCTTGGTTCTTGCTAGTCAAAGGTTGAATGCAATAATGAGAGTTTCACTAGGCATTGTACCTCCTTCACAAGGGGAAACCATTTACTCACACAATGCTAAAATTTAGTAATACATTTCATCTATCCATGTTATTTAGATGATGAATAAGAATGTTAATAATAACCTTTAAAATCAATACTATTTGTAATTTTAAAGGTATGTTTGTCATTGTTAGTAATTTCCCTTAATCCCTCCATATCATTTTTATCTACCACTTAAGAGAATACACTGTCCTCTAAAGCATGTAACATCGACATGTTTCACAACTTCCAAGTGTAGCAAAATGTTAGCTCAAATGAGTTATGCCTCTACTTATTCTCTTACTTAAGTGTTAATAGAATATTGACTTAACCAATTAGAGTAAGTGTATACATCATAAAAAAATCATCAACACATATAAAATAAATAAATAAATAAATAAAAATAAATAAACATATCTCTCTCTCTCTCTATGTGTGTGTGTGTGTCTGTGTGTGTGTGTGTGTGTGTGTGTGTGTATAGGGCGGGAAACACTTAGATTAACCCCTACAAAATGTGCTCATAGAAGAACAATACAATATACAAATTACAAGTCCTCACACTTGGAAAATTACAAAAAATTGACAACATTAATTTGTGCAATGACTTGTTTGCAAGTCATCGCAAGACAATTCTAAGTACAGGTACGAAGCCCCTCTGTTGCTATGTTTTATCAAATGAGCACCTTTGTACGAAATTTTTTCTTTGTATAAAACCTAAAATTTCATTGTACTAGAAACCCGAAATTTGGCTTGAACACTAAATTTTCCATCCACTCAACCAAATGCCAAATTTTTATCCAAGTCACCCAACTTGTGATATCGCATGGTCTCTCAGTGTGATCTATCTCTACTATGGTCACATGAATTCTCTCTCTAACATATCATTGCATGCCCCAACATTGTCTCACAAAGATACCAAAATATTTGTAAGAACCCCTATCCCACACGCCCCTAGGTACAACATAACTCCAAGTGCTTGTACCAACTTGTACTAGCATACTCCACATGACTTGATGCCATTCCAAGGTTCGATCACTTGGCTCAAATGACCAGCCTGATTACTCGCACAAATTTCCCATCCCACTCACACGACTCACTGGACCCACTTATATAACTCACCCAATTGCTCACACAAATTTCTTAGCCTGCTCCTACAAATCACTTGGCCCACTTATACAACTCGTATAACTACTGGCATGGCTCATGTGGGCCACTCATATGACTACTCACCTGGTCTGATTACACAACTTACCCAATCTAATCAAACAACTCACCTTGCTTGATTATGTGGTTGCTTGCTCAAACCACCTGCATGATTTTCCACACAACTCTCTCAACCCAATCATGTTATGTGCAATCTATGCTCACTACAAACCTAATTCAAAGAGCTGCCCCATCATCCATTTAGGATGCAACATCTCAAACGAACTCTCATATATATACATGTTGTATTTTCCAGTCCATATTGTCGTGTGGACACACTTCATATGATCCCTTCACACAACCACATACTTCACAATAGGGCATAGACCTACACCCATTCAAGTCAAGTTTTCTTTCACGACTCTCCCTCATGACCTTCTACTACAACTAGGCCCTCACATGACCACACTCTCGAACAACTCACATAACTCCACATGTTGCAATGCCCTCACCCAACATAATATTTGTGATATCGTTTTCGCAAATTGTTTGATGGGGATATCACCCATGGTAGGCCCTTTAGAGAAAGGTGTGCCTAACTTCGAATCTTAACAAAAACACTCCCTCTGTTTCCAATAAGTCGATAATACTAAGGCCATTTGAAATTTTATATATAATCATGTCTTCATTAATAAAGATAATTTATATTTTCATTAGACAAGACATTTCATACTTTTCCATTAATTAATTTCTTCACTAACCAAGTAATCAATTGCTCTATTCTTATAACAAGGAAAAAAAACTAATGAAATTTTAATGATGTGAATCATTTTAACAAATTGTTCAATGATGGAATTTAATCTAGAATGTAATTATGTGAATAGGTTTGTATGAGTGGTTACTTATGATATTTTTCCTATGTGATGCACCAAATACATTCATGAAGTTAATGAATGATATATTTTTTACTTTTATTCATATTTTATTATTTATTTGGATGATTTACTATAATACATTTCTACATAGGAGGAGCGCATCTCATGTTTGATGTAGGTGCTAGAGACTTTAAATAAGCACCAATTGTTGGCACATCTCAAGAAGTGTGACTTTTCAAAATAACATTTGTTGTATTTAGGATATGTGATAGGTCAAGGAGAGTTGAAGATAAATTCTTCGAAGATAGTATGCCTTCGAAGTTAAGACATATGCATGTGGGAATTCTATGGGATCAGCCTTGATGGTAATTAATTAAATTGAAAAGAAAAATACGAAATTCATACAAGTGCCAAATAAAATTAAAACAACAACGCACCATACTAATACCAAAAATATCTAATAAAATAATAAATCGATAGAGATTTAGGTTAATATAATTAAAACAAGAGCCCACCATACTAATACTAAAAATCTCTAATAAAAGAATAAATCAATATATGTATATTCTAACCTATATCTTTTATACGCTGATCAATTATTTTTTATTTTCTTCAAATCCCTCTCAATTATTAATAAATATTGGAATAAAATAGATATATGTTAATACATATATCCACCCCATTAATGAAGCACTAGAACCCAAGTAGGT
>APFE031633034.1:33454-44292 GCA_000404065.3 Pinus taeda | reverse complement strand
AGCTACATGGAAACCCAAAGATTATTGTAAGTGACAAAGATTCCATTTTCATTGGAAATTTTTGGACATAATTATTTTCTTGTCTTGGTACTCAGTTAGCTCATAGCTCATCTTATCATCCTCAATCTGATGGGCAAACTGAGATAGTAAACAAATGTTTGGGAGGATATCTTCGTTGCTTTGTATCTGATAAACAGACACAATGGGTCAAATGGTTGCCTCTGGCTGAATGGTGGTATAACACTTCCTTCCATACAACAACAAAAATGACCCCATTTATGGACTTTATGGGTATCATCCACCATCCATCACATCATATTTAAGAGAAAATTCTAAGGTTCAGGCAGTGGAACATCACATCGAACATCAACAACAAGTCCTCAAACTCTTAAAGGATAACCTCATGTTGGCACAAAATAGAATGAAACAACAGGCAGATCAACATTGCAGACAGGCATTGGACCACATAAATCTAAATGAATGAGTTCAAGTTTTCTACGTGCTCTTGAATGTGAATCATGAAAAGACTGAAAAAAGATATAGGGCCAGCAGGGCCTTTACAATCAAGATTTCCAAGAAAGACTCCCCGAAACTTCTTCAGAGGAGGTAGCTTGAGGCCACCTTACGGTAACAGGTTTACCCCAAAAATATAGGGACAAGAGCTCCCATGGCAATAAACACTATAGCCGTAGAATCATCAAACACCAATCCATGGACATCACGAGGGACTGCCAGTAGAGGAAGAAATTCGAGAGGAATCAACATGAGAGGACGAAGCTCGTTCTCCAGAAATTCACATCCTGATTCAAGAGGATCAATGCAGCTTAATTGTTGGGGATGTGGGGGACCGCATTTTCAATGTGATTGTCCAGAAGCTTCGTTGAATATATTACATAGGACTGGAAAGGAACCGATATCAAACAATCGAGGTAATCATAGAATTCATGCAGTAGTCAGCAACGACCAAGCAGCGCATCAATCCACGGTGGTGGAATCTTCAGGTATCGAACGAGGGAGTCGTATCGGTCGAACCATTACGTATTCTGGAATGCAGGGTTCGACAGCTAAGGAACCGCCTGGTGGACCAAGTTAAGGTCCAACGGGACAAGTATAGTCCTAGATCAACTACTTTGGAAAATACAGAGGACATATGTCAAAGATACCCTAATCTATGTCAATTTTGAAGAACTTTAAAATATGTTTAGTATATTTTTACTTCACTGCAATCAGAGACTCAGAAACATTTTGAATGATTATAGATAAATGTGAAATTTTGTGACATAATATATGTTTAGCTTCTGCTAGTACATGGATACCAAAACGATATATGTTGTTGATCTTACTAAATTATAGTTGTCAAAGTAAAGTTTAAAATAGTTAAATGATTTTACTTCTGATAGGAATTAAGATATTATAAATCTGTTTTATTTATACATGTCAATATGATCAATGGAATATAAATCAGGGAGTAAATACATTTTAAATGAAAGTGAAAAGACATGCATGGAATATGGAAAAATATGTTACACTGTAGTGACATACGTGAATAATACATGAGTTATTTTGAATATGCTAATGCATATTTTACGAATGCATGGATAAGTGTATGATTGCAGATAATAAACAGTTATCGGGATGACCACGTGATGACAGAACCTTAGAAAAATTAAAGCTCAAAGTGATTCTATGATAGGGTATTTTCCCTAATTCTACTGGGAGGGGTGGAGGTGTTTCCCATTGTTTAACCTCCGAACCCTGGAGTCATGGGAGGACTGTGTGAATCATGCTCCCCTAGACGTGTGGTGATGACTGCTGGATGCCTACTGGGAATCATGTTGGTATAGCCGACGCTGTCACCTTAGAGTTTATGAATGGTTAGGTCAGTAAAACTGACGCCATGGCATAATCCAGTAGAGGACGGATAGGATGGGAGCGAAAGAGATTAGGAAGGATAGGATGATTTTAGAATAGCTTGGGAACCTGGATAGGGCAAGACATGTCCATTAAAATCATAAACCTAAAACTCTAATTTTATAGTCCCTTGATATTAAAATAAAATTTTAAAACCTAAGAAGGGGGTACTAATTACTATCATAAGTAATCAGATAAGATAAAAACTCTAACTTCGGGACGAAGTTTTCAGAAGGGGGAGTGTATGTAATGACCCATCTATAAATACAAAGAACACAAGCATAATAACAGGTATATGGTACATGCATATGATAGCTACATATGCATGTGTCGCATACACCGCACTAGTATTTTATACTAAATTGATTATAAGAGCTAAATACCATGATCCTTCTGGGAAAAGAAGTTCTACTCGTTCATCAATATCGCGTAATGTATGGTTAGATCAAGAGGACTCTATATACATATATATATATATATATATATTATATGCTCGAGAATATTGATAAAAATCATATTAATAAAATAGAATAAAGGTTAAGTATTAATATAAATAGAACTTTATATTAAAAATATATATAAATAAAACTTTATGTTAAAAACAAATAATTTAATATGACCATCACATTTAAATTAAACTAAACCCTAAACATAAGGTAAATACACCTGTAAAGGATTGTGACTCACGCTCATTAAGGAAAGCTGTCACTACGATAGAAAACGGTGGAATCATTGGTGAACAGGGCGGTCACCGCCAAGGAGAGCTACATATAGAGGTAGACAGAGTTTTAGAAGGGGGTTGAACAACGGAGGAAAAACCAGGAGGAGGAATTCGGAAGGGAAGGAAATCAACCATTGGAAGAGCTTGAGCATTCTGAGGTTTTGGGCACGGGGGACAGTGAGCTTCTATTGAGAAGCTTACTGGATTGAGCAGCCAGGCTTTGCTCAGTCTGGCTGGGTGGAATCAGTCTCGGTAATTGGAGCAACGTAGCCGTAAGCATCTTCAGTTGCAGCAGTTCAGGGAGCAGTTCAGTTAGGTACCTGCTTTAAACTCCTTACTGTTTTCTGTATATCTGTTTTCGGTTTTTACATATTGCTATGCTTTCCTAGAATGCAAGCATCACATTGCTTAAGTTTCCTAGGAATTGTAGGAAAACTAGTAACACCATTTTTCTTCAACAAGCAGAGGCTTTCATAGTTCAAGTGTCCAAATCTAGCATGCCATAATAAGCTTGATGGAAGTGTACCTTCTTCATAATGAGAATTGTATGAGAAATGTTGTGCACGAGCAGAGGTACCCTGTAGCTTGAGAAGCCTTTTTTCTTCTATCCCGCTCATGACAAGTGAGTGGTTAGATGATTTTCTCACCTCAAGCTTGCCATCAAGCATATGAATGGAGTGACCTTGCTGGTAGATGTGGACCAAGGACAACAAGTTTCTCCTCAGCTATGGGAGATAAATAACATGATGCAGAAGAAAGTTTGGAAGACCAGGCAATTTAAGCCTGATTGTGCCAAGCCTTGATGGCTTGAGTTTTGATTGGTTTGCAAAGTATACTGCTCCATCAACATTGTCAGTAAATTCTTCAAAAAAAGCTTTTCTATGAGTCATGCGGCAAGTTTCTTCTGAATCAAGCAACCAATCATTTTTTCAAGAAGCAAGTGAAGCATTAAATAAGTCTTCATTTACTCCAATATTACATTGTGCCACAACATAATGAGCGGATTCAGGTGCTTTACCTTTGTCTGTGTCATTAGTTTTACCTTTGGGTTGGTTTCTTTGCTGCTCAATTTTGTCCCAAGGTAACTTGCATGTGGAGGCATCATGTGATCCATTTATTTTGTAGCGTATGTAATGCAAATCTAACTTTTCTCCTTTAGAGTGTTTGCCCCCTACCTCTGAAATATCTTCCTCTTCCTCTTCGACCACCTCTTCCTCTAGAAGAATCTTGGGCAAGATTCTTTTCTTTATGAGCAAGGCACACAACCTCTTCAAAAAATTCATGGGCTGTCTTCTTTCCAAAAGCTTTCTCTCTTTCAACAAATTTTTTCACAAGGGAGTTAAAGGTAATGTCTTTAAGATTTCCATTTGCTTGCAATGACTCAAGATAACTGGAGTAAGTAGGATAAAATGCCTTGATAAAAGCGATAAGAGGAATATCCAATTCAACCTTAGTGACTTTGATATCATGCATTATAGATTTTACTTCCGATGCAAGAGTAAGAGGATCATTATTTTGTAATTCAAGGGTGAAGAGTTTAATCATGAGTTGAACAACTTCAAGTGCAAAGTGTGAGTCATAGAGTTCCTTAAGTTTTTGTAAGGCTTTGAAAGCATTTGAAAATGGCGAAATATGTCGACTCGCCTCTTCAGTTACAGATGCTGCAACAATGCATAGGCTTTGTTGTTCTTATTTTCCCAAATTGTGAGCTCCTTGTCTGAGGTAGGTTGTTCTGGCGCTTTGTCTCCTTGTCCAACACCCACTCCTTTCCATAGCTCATTAAAAATGAGGGTGTGTTGGATTTTTTGTGACCATTTAGAATAATTATCCTTTCCATTAAGAACTACTCCCACAATAGATATAATTGAATGCATATCGTTATATCAACAACGTTATACCAACAATGTTCAACTTAACAACATTCAATGTTCATCCAAATATCAGAGTCTGATTGTAGATGTAATTCTTTTGTTGCTTTGTATGGCAGAGATGAACGAAGGAGATGAGCGGAGGAGATGAACGGAGGAGGGCCGTCGATGGTAAGCGATCAACGGTTATCGCAAGAAAAACAATTCGGGACAATAACCACAGATAAAGGAGGATTTCGAGCGGATAAAAACAGTAAGTGGTATTGAGAGGGGAGCGCCCGATTCCAGTGGGCGGTTGACACATAGCAATAAGGGGAGAGAGAAAAATTACTCGTATCGGGTGGGTAACTCTTGTGCAACTAATGCACCTGAAATCACTATAAACCGTTCGATTTGGAGGTGATGATCATCTGTGGAGATTAAAAGGCACTTTTCGGGCGAGTAACTGCCGTGCAAGTGGTCCCTCCCAAAATCAATGTCAGTCATCGGATCTGGAGGTTGAGATCAACGGTGGAGAATGAGCCAGATAAAGTTAAAACTCTGGAATTGTGTCCGAGTGGGTTTAATGAAGGGTATGATCACATCGCAAACATGCAGCGGTATTGATTGTGGCAAGATATTTGCGATATGCGATTAACAAGCGGACCCGATGATATTTATATATATATGGGTTTATAATACTTGAGATCCGGCTTAAGGGAATACGAAAAAGGACATATGTGAATACAAAAAAGGATATATGGTTCTTCAATGCGAAAGGTAATATATACCATACTCAGAGCAGGACGAAATCCAAGTCATTACAACACCTTTGGCTTCAACAGCTAGCTCCAATGCAACATTGTTAAGTTATGGTATGTTCTATGCTTATAACAGTTTACTTCGTTTTCCTATTATATTCCACAGATTAGCAATCACATGTACATAAAGTAAATGCAGATAGAACATTAAACGATCGACAGAAAAACAAGCCAAGACAAGAGACACAAGATGTGGCAGCTAGCCAGGGACAAACCACATAATGTGTGGGGAAACTCTTTGATCAAATCTTCTTTTATCTTCAATAATTTACAGAGAGAAATAGTACAATAAATCTGATTTATATCAAAAATAGCAAACCCTAGATCAGCAGCATCAACATTAGCGGCTTCATCATCAAACTAGCGCAGACGATATCTCACAAACCGACCGTCGGATCAGCATGATTCCACCACCAAAATTTGTGGCTTCTAGAGGAGGTTCAGATGAACCTACAAGACAGTTCAGATGAACCTAAAACACAATTTAGATGAAGAGATATTCTAGTCCACGTAGGTCAATCTTTACTTCTGCAGTTGCAGCTTCAGTTTCGGTAGCTTCCGACGTCAAACTAGGGCAGTCAATATCTTGCAAACCATCTGTCAGATTGACTTGATTCCACCACCAAAAGTTGCGGCTTTCAGAGGAGGTTCAGATGAACCTACAACACAGTTTAGATGAGGAGATATTCTAGTCCAGGCAGGTCAATATTTACTTCTGCAGTTGCAGCTTTAGTTTCTACAACTTCTGGCTTCACATGTGTGAGAGAGAGACCCTTTTCTGCATAGCAGAGAAGAGACTCTTTTCTGCGCAGTAGAGAGAGAGAGATGTGATGAGATGAGTGAGTAAAAATGAGGAAAATTCCTCCTGTATTTATACACAAAGTTGGTGTTTGAATAGATGCGACTGTTGGGCTTCTGAGCCTACATGAGTTGTAGGTCGGCTTGATAACAATTCCATAATCAAAATAAATTCATATCTCCATGAATACTTATCGGAATCGGATGGGCTTTATATCAATCCTACACCTCTTGACGAGAGGAATCTAATAAAAATATTATCAACCATGAATAAGATGACCCACATGAAGTTTTTCCTTGGTTGCCAATTTTAACACTCCCTCTCAACTAGGGAGAACTTCATCTGCAATCTGTCTATCGGTCGTTACTATTCATCCATCAAATGCACTACCCTGTACAACCTGACCCTTGCCTGCTCTGCTCTATTATGCATGTTTTGCTTTGTTTTGTTTTGCCCTGTACTAATCTGTACTGTTTTGCTCTGTTCTACTCTGCTCTTGCATTGTTATGTTCTGCTCTTCTTTTGTCCGAATTATGAAGAAGAAGAAATGATCGAGGATGTATCATACTGACTCAAAGTCAGTCTCAGAGTATGTACCACTGTTCCTAGACCAGTCTCAACCAACCTGAAGTCAGCGTCATAGTGAGTACAACTCCATTGGTCTCAGACGAGTATCATCCTCCACTGACTCAAGGTCAGTCTTGGAGTGTGTACCACTGGTCCCAGACCAGTCTCAACCAACCCGAAGTCAGCTTCATAGTAGGTACCACTCCTACCACTGGTCCCAGACCAGTATCGCAGTCTCAGAGAGTGTACCACTAGTCCTAGGCCAGTCTCAACCGACCCGAAGTCAGCGTCATAGTATGTACCACTCTCACTGGTCCCAGACCAGTACTACATTGACACGAAGTCAGTCTCAGAGTATGTACCACTGGTCCCAGACCAGTCTTAACCAACCCAAAGTCAGCGTCATAGTATGGTACAACTCCTACCATTGGTCCCAGACCAGTATCATTGATCCCAGATCAATGGAGGTCATCCTAGCGTAAGGAGTACAGTAGATACAACGATGTGTCCATCGGTACTACTATGGTCCCTAATTTCATTTCCATGCTCATTGATCAGATGAGAGGCAATTCCCGTGAGTCCCAGACTGCATGGGTAGGATGCCTCGACAGGAGAACTAATCAATCCTGTCCTCACAGGAGAACACATCAATCCTGTTATAATTGCCATGGAGAACACATGAATCCAGGCCTCACAGGATAACACATCAATCCTGCTACAATCGCCATGGAGAACACATCAATCCAGGCCTCATAGGAGAACACATCTATCCTGCTACAATCGCCATGGAGAACACATCAATCCTGTTACAATCGCCATGGAGAACACATCAATCTAGGCCTCACAGGAGAACACATCAATCCTACTACAATCGCCATGGAGAACACATCAATACAGGCCTCATAGGAGAACTAATCATCCTGCTACACAAGAGAGCGAATCATCCTATTCCACAAGAGAGCGAATCATCTTTTCCCACAAGAGAGCGAATCATCTTGTCCCACAAGAGAGCGAATCATCTTGTTCTAGTGTGCACCACCAGGGGAGGGCGAGTCACCCTGTGGTCGTATGTTGCTCCAGTAAGAACTGCAAGCCCTCAGAGCTCCCAAAGCTCAATGTATGCAACATGAAGGACCCTTTTCCAAGGGTTTCTTGACGACTCCAAGTCATTTGGGAAAATCACAGATTAGATCTTTCCTCGGGGCTTTGACAAGGTGTATTGACCTGTACATCATCTTAATGCGATGGAGCCTCCTTGCTCATTGACTTACCATATCCCAGATGATGTTTAGCTGCTGAAGCAATTGACGAATACAGGATTCCTCAATAATCGAATCCCACCTCTGGTTGTTACAGAGAATCATAGTGATATGTGTTCAAACAGCTCACTGAAGAGCTTCTCCAACCAGGCAGCTTCATACGAGATCATACTTGTAGATATGTATCTAGTCTCGGTGGTGCTTATGGCAACCGACTTCTGCTTCCTGCTCATCCATTATATCGAAGCAGAATCCAAAGAGAAACAACACTAAAAAGTGCTACAGTGATCCTCCACACTACTTGCCTAATCAACATTTGAATAATCATGCAGTTTCATATTTCTGGTAGTGTATCTCAATCGATTAGTAATTGTGCCACGAAGATATCTTAGAAGATTCTTGGCATCAATCCAGTGAGGCTCAACCAAATATGAGCTCACAATGCTAACTGCAAAACATATGTTCGGACGAAGGTTCACTAAGAACATCAATGCGAATGAGTTTATGAAACTCAAAGGCATTTCCCAAATCTGGTCCGACATCACTACCATATAACTTCTAAAAGTTAAGATCCTCGAGGTAGTCATAGGCTTGCAGTCCATCATGCCAAATCTTTCCAATATCTTTACCACATATTTTCCTTGAGATAGGAAAATTTCCCTTGGCTTCTACCATACTTCAAGTCCTTGGTCCTTCATTTCAAAATCATAAGCCAACTCCCTCTTACATTTGTGAATGAGAGGGTCTGCACCTGTTAGAAAGAGGACATCCACATACAACACCAATATGAGAGGCTTGTCATCTTCAACCTTAAAGTAAAGGTTAGGATCGACTTCATTCCTAGTGAATCCCAACTTCATCAAGTAGCTATCGATCCTCTCATACCATGCTCGAGGTGCTTGCTTCAACCCATAGAGAGCCTTCTTCAACTTGCATACATGAGATTTTCAATCATAAATCTCAAATCCTTCGGGTTGCTCCACGTAGACCTCTTCTTTGATCGAGTCGTACAAGAACGCAGTCTTGACATCCATTTGATGTAGGTTCCATCCTTGTGAAGCAGCAAGGGCTATGATCGAGCAGATGGTTGTATATCTGGCAACAGGTGCAAATATCACATCATAGCTTATACCTTCCTTCTGGGATAAACCACGAGCAACAAAACGATCCTTATACTTTTCCGTACTTCCATCTGCTGCATGCTTTCTCTTGTAAAGCCATTTGGAAGTAACAATTGTCTTGTCTTGGGGTCCAGGAACTACTTCCCAAACATCATTCTTCATGATAGACTCATATTCTTTGGTCATAGCATCCTTCCATACTTGATGCTTGACGGTGTCTGAGAATGATGAAGGTTCATTTTGTATGATCGTGCTCATGATGGTCAGGTATCCCTGATACCTATTAGGTTTCTTACTTTCACGAAAGGCTTCTTGGGGTGCAGCGTGTCCTTTAGCATCATCAAGTAACCCCCTAAGCCATGAAGGCCTCTCCCTAGAAGATGAAGGCTCATGTGAAGGAGGATCCATCGGATCCATGGGTTCTTCTACATCAAACATTGATTCATCATCCTTTCCTTTCAGTTCCCTTGTGTCGGCTTCTTGAGAGCTCCTCAAAGTCAGAAGATTGTTCACCTTGCTGAGAGCCATATCTTCGTCAAAGGTGACATCATGACTAATTACGACTTCCCTTTGACCAGTTATATAGATTCTATAGCCTTTAGTATTTTCACCATAGCCCGCGAAAATTCCCTTCCTTCCAGATGCACCCAATTTATTTCTTTTCTCTTTCGGCACATGAAAATATACAGGTCTTCCAAAAATTCTAAAATGAGAAACATTGGGTTTCTTACCGGTGAACTTTTCTTCAGGAGTCTTAGAACCCAATGCTTGATGACAGCATATACGGCAGCGTTTGTAGTTTCAGCCCATAGAAAGTTCGAAAGTCTTTGATCATGTAGCATGGCCCGGACAGCTTCCACAATCGTGTGGTTCTTCCTTCCTACCACACCATTCTGCTCAGGAATATGTGGTGTAGTAGTCTCCCTCTTAATGCCAGCCTCAGATATGCCTGAGTGAACCAACTGTAATATATCGGAGATCTTGCTTTGGCTTGAGGGGAATGGTCCCCTTTTGAGCTTTCCTTCGGCACATCCTGGACATACACCTTCCTTCTCTACTCGAAATTCGGGCATCCCAGTCACCATTTGTCTTATACCAAGTATAGCTTTATAATGAAGGGGGCCAAACCTCCGATGCCAATGTTCGGACTGAAGAGTTGTGTCACAAGACATGACACCTAGTAGACTTCCATCGACCTTGTAGCCTTTGTCTTCCATTGCCGAGATGGACACTAGGTTCTTTTTGAGGTCAAATGCATTTAATACATCCTGGAATTTCTAGCCTTCTTGAATGCTTGTCCTCTTCCTCGATTCCCATCTCTCCTCTTACCTTTGCTATTGAATTTTTCATTCCTTTGATTGCCATCAGAGGGATTTTGATCATCGTCCCGGTGTGAGTCCTTCCTATCAGGGCACTCCCTTGCATAGTGGCATGCTTTATCGCAGATTTTCTTCCAGCCTTAGGTCCAACCTTTCCTTTTGATTTAGTCCCGGAATTATTTCTTTTCTTAGCATGAGAAGAAAAGGCAGCAGGAGGACCTTTAGGCATGTGCATTTCTTGCTCTTCTTCCCTTGTTTCTTCTTGCATGCATCTAGCCATTAATTCCTCGAAAACGGGACTTACATTATAGTTAAGAAGAGTAGTCCTGAACACCTACCATTCGTATGGTAATCCTCCAAGAGTCGTGAGTGCCATTTCCCTGTTAGTAATAGCCTCCCCAATAGATAGGAGATCGTTCTTGATCTCGGTTATTCTTAAGAAGTATGCTTTCATACTCATCTTTACCCTTCTT
>APFE031633034.1:862-21699 GCA_000404065.3 Pinus taeda | reverse complement strand
TCAGATTTATTCTTAATACAATAAATCCAAGTTTTTCTAGTTGCATCATCAATAAAAGTAACAGAATAATGAGAGCCATCGAGAGATGATACCTGAGCAGATCCCCATACATTTGTATGCACAAGCTCTAATTTTTCACTCTTCTTTTTTCTCAACTCTGAGAAATCTGACTCTCTTCCGTTTTTCATAAATGCAATTCTCACAGAAGTCCAAATCAACATTCTTCAAACCCGGCAACAAATTCCTTCAGTGAAGAATCTTCATCCACTTCTCACTCATGTGTCCGAGCCTATGATGCCATAATGGTGCATCTGCTCCTTTGGAAGTTAAAGCATTAACAGAGTTAGAAATACCATTGCATAAATACAATGTACCAACCTTTTCGCCTTTTGCTATTACCAGGACTCCTTTGGTGACCTTCCAAGCTTTATCAGTGAAAGTTGTCACACAACCTTCACCGCCCAACTACCCTGTTGAAATCAGATTTTTCTTTAGATTTGGAACATGCCTTACCTACTTTAGTAGCCATTGGTTTCCATTCTGCTGTTTTACAAGAACCTTACCCATTCCAACAATTTTACAGGGTTTATCATCACCCAAACGAACTTGTCCAAAATCTCCTTGAACATAGTCATGAAAGTATTTCTTATGAGGTGTGGCATGGAATGAGGGCCCTGAATCTACCACCCAAGGATCAGTAATATTTTCGAAAGAAAGAATCAAAGCATCTTGTAACACCTCACCTGTCACATTTGCTTCATGAGTTTCTGTTGTGCATTCTCCTCTATTCCCTTTTCCGAGTTCTATAGTCTTCTTTGGTGTCCTTTTCTTTCCACATTTCCAGCACACCATCCCCGATCTGGACTTGTATCTGCCTTTCTTGAGTTACTGCGATATCTTGAGCTCTTTCCTCTTTCCATTCTTCTTCCCCTAGAATCTGCACTCAAAGCATTACCTGATGTCTCAGTGGAGCTTTTCCATCACCTTTCCTTGCTAAGGATAGCACCGACAACATCATCAAACTTTAAAGTACTAGATCCAAAAATAGAGTTATTAATGGCCATTACTAAACCATTCCAACTTTCTGGCAATGAGGACACGAATAATAGAACTCTAACTTCATCATCAAAGTTTACCCCTACAGAACTTAACTAACTTGTAACTATATTAAAATCATTTAAATGTTCTGCAACAGATCCACCTTCCTACATCTTCATATTAAATAACTATTTCATAAGAAATACCTTGTTTAAGGCCGAAGGTTTTTCATATAGTTTCGCCAACGGCTGAATAAAACCCTCTGTTGTGTTTTCCTATAAATGTTGAAGGCAACCGAGGCTGCAAGGCACAACAGTACTATTATGAGTGCCTTTCTATTGAGAATGTTCCATTCTTCATCTGTCATAGCCGTCGGCTTCTTTGTTTTTCCGCTCAATGGTTGGTATAGATCTTTCTGATACAGATAATCTTCCATTTGCATCTTCCATAGTGGGATGTTTTGTCCGTTAAATTTCTCGACCCCAAAATTACCATCTTTTGCCATTTATCCCACTCGAACGAGGAACCCTTCCTTCCTGCAAGTTTATTAGCCAAATAGACCTTCAGCTCTGATACCAGTTGCCAGAAAAATCATAAATGACAGAGAAATGCAAGACATATAATATGCAAAAAAACACAAACACATAAAACCAGAGAGACACAGATATACATGGTTCACCCAGTTTGGGCTACGTCCACCTCGAACAACCAGTCCTTCCTTTCTATTATCGAGCAAAAATGAAGAGACACAAACTACAGTAGATCCACTGTAATATCCTCTGTTTTCTCTCACAGTCTCACCTATCTGTTTCTCGCTCTGTGAATACACATATATTTCACAACCTCAATACGATACCCTCATAAAGAGAGGGGTTGCCTTCTAGGGCAAAAAACCATAAACTAAACATAAATTCTACCGTCAGATCATCTGCCTAATGAACGGCCCACGTGGAGGGGTGTACAATCTTCCTGGGTTATACATCTGGCTGAAACAAAGACCTCTAAATAATCATGCTCCACACCCAACAAGGCCTTGGAAAGGAAAAATGGCATTTTGGCACATTTATTTATGAAAATAATGGAAATCAGGAGAAAAGGGAGGTGAAAGGTCACAGGTTGCATTTGAGGAGGAAATTGAAGGAAAATAATGGGAAATGAAGAAAATAGAGGCCTCATTCATAAAAAGGTTTTTGAGGATCAATTGGTAACCTTTTGTCATTTCACATTTATAGCTCTCTCATTATTCTCTCTCTCTCTCTCACTCTTGGACACCGAGTTTTCTTGGAGCACTTTGGCATTGGATCAAGAAAGGAAAATAAGACAAGAGGAATGCCAAAGATCAAGCAAGGAAAGGCAGGATCAAGCAGCTACAATAACCTTCATTTCCGGTATCAACTTGCATGTGTAGCTTCCTTGCTAGATTTGGCATGCATGGGATTGCATGTGGTTCTTTTCTATCATGGCATGGGTTTTTCCAGGTGTGACATTGTTCTTTAGCCTATCCTTTCCATTTCCTAATAGCTTTGATGAGACGGGTTCTCATATTTGGCTTATGTGTGATGGCCAAATGGATTTGAAGTTGAGTGGGGTTGATCTCCAAAATGAAAAATACATGGCCTAGTGGTCCCCGAACTAGACTATGGATCATGGTAAAGCCACTAGCCTAGTAACCCCTGAACCAAATTGTGGGTTGCAATAAAGCCAGCATTGTGTTCCTCAATGGGCCTAGGAATCCTTGTGGGTGAATGGAAGGATATAAGGTGAAGCCAAGAGGTGGATCTCTCTCCATTGGGCCTAGTAGTCCCAAGTTGGGATGTACAGTAAAGCCTAGAGAGTGTGTCTTGGTGTAGGGCCTAGTGATCCCTAGATCGGACTATGGATTATGGTAAAGCCTAAGAGACTAAGAGGCACTCAAATTCCTCATGGTGTAGGTGGAGAACTCCGGTGGCATCCATGATTATTTGGTGTTTTTTGGTTTGTTCTATGAGTCCCACATTCATGCTTGGAATATAGCATGAGGGTGATGGGTTGAAGAGATACTTGACTCACCCAATCTATGGTCGGGTGCGTAATGTCCCTTCCTAATAATTTTCCCAAGGTGAGGAGAAAATCAATTTTTGGCAATTTTTTTATTTTTGGCTATAATAAAATTTGATGGGAGAACTTCGGAGAAAGGGGGTCAATTGTGCTTTTAATGGATTGTGGGGGCCACTCACCCACCCAAAAATATGCACCCCATGAAGGCAATTCGATTTTCCTAAGTGGGGATTGAAATATTTGATGGGATCCATGTGGGGCCCAAGGGAGAAAGCATAAATAGGAGGAAGTGAGTAGCATTGGGGCCTTTGATCATTTGAGAATTTCTTTGTTGCTTTGGCTGTTTAGCTAAGCTACAAGTGTTGTCCAACGCGAGAGCTTCCCAAGAAGTGAAGCTCATCCCTCTCTTCAATGAACTTCGAGTGCCACCCTAGGAGGGCTTCCTTGATCCATATAGAGTTTCCACTTTTTAGAGGATAATTTGTAGGAGGAAAGAAAGTCAAACACCCACTTCGAGCTACTAGTTGAAGAGCCTGCATCATCCTCACTCAGGCCTGTGTAGTCACTAGAGGGGGATCACTTGGTTGGAGGATTAACTAGAGGATTGGGGAGTTGGGTCATGAATAGATTGTTGGGAAAATAATTTGGGGAGGTTTCCAGCATTTTGGCAGAAATTACAGCACTTTTCAGTTATAGGCATTGAGTTCTAGTGTTGGAGGAGGGCCAATCCCCAAGGGGTCGAAATTGGCAGGTCAAAACTAGGCAAAACCATTTCTGGGTTTTTCTGGATTTTCGGAGAGGAGTACATCCCCAAAGTTGCAGAAATTCCTAGGTTGTTTTGAGGGGTTAAATCAGGGGCCGAATTCAGCCAACAATGTATTTTTTAAGGGAAAGCGCAACATTCTGGGAGTAGAAAAAATCAGAGCAGCTGGGCACTTTTGTATCATCCACCTGAGGCTTATAGCTTGCCTTGTGCAAGACCAGGTGCACCTCATCCAAATTCTTGTACTCTAGCATATTTGATTAATAAAATTTGGCCATTTGGGTGTTTATGAGAAATTTTTGTTTACATGTTCCTTACTGAATAAACTTTCACTGTGGATGTTAGGGTTTGTCTTTGTTATCACAAAAATATTCCATTAGTAATATTACTGTGGTATCAGAGCATGTTCTTGGCTAGAGTGGGGAACAAGAGCCAGTGATGCCACAAAGATACTAAGGATTGGTTTTCCAGAGAGGTTGTGGTAGAGGAAGAGGCAAGGGTCAAGGTACAGGAGAGGGGCCAGACCCATTTTCAGACACTGAAGTGGATAACATCAAAGGCCGGATGGAGAACCAAGAAGAGAATGAGCAGCCCAAATAGAGGAACACAGACCAGGTCTTAGAGGAGCTACTAAAGACCAACCAACAAATGATGAGGCAAGGGCAGTTGATGATGGACATGATGCAACATGTGATGGGCCTGCAGATGGGTGGAAAGCTGGA
Organism: Pinus taeda; assembly: GCA_000404065.3. NCBI lineage: Eukaryota > Viridiplantae > Streptophyta > Pinopsida > Pinales > Pinaceae > Pinus > Pinus taeda. The sequence goes on along the minus strand of APFE031633034.1, from coordinate 17,139 downwards.
GGGAGAACCTCAAGGTGAAGGGGATTATAAAGCAGGAGGCATTTGTACCTATCAGCTTCCACACACTCCACAACGTGGGCAAGCTAACTGCCCCATAATGCCTCATTTCATGGAGGAGGCTGAACCAGAGAGAGAACTAGACCTAGGTGGATTTAGTACATTCTGTCACTTTAGGAATTGTTGAGTATGAGGGCATGGATGGCTGGATGAATAAGGTGATGTCTTTTAGAGAGTACATACACCTTAAGGATAGATGTGCTAACAGGGATGGAGGCCACTATAGGGGAGGAGAATCCAAAAAAGATGTGCAAAAACTATCGTGGAAGATTACACTCCCAAATTTCGATGGGTCAGCAAAGAGATCAGCTAGGGTGTGGATCCAAAAACTTGATGCATACTTTCACCTGAATCCCATGTGGGAAGTTGATGCCATATGCTTTGCCACCCTTCACTTGGAGGGTGATGCCCAGGAGTGGTGGTATCATGGGCTGATCACGTTGGGGCACCTTCACATCACCACTTATATGGAGTTCACCATGAGATTGTTGGAGAGGTTTGAAAGGAAGGATCTGGAGCTACACTTCCGAGAGTTGACCCACTTGAGATAGACTGGTAGCACAGACGTCTACATTACAGAGTTCCAAAGACTTGCAGTGATGGTGACAGATATTACAAAGGTACGATTGATCATGTTTTTTTTGGAGGGGCTTGTTGAGCCTGTTAGGTCCCTCTACTACTAGTGTAACCCCTTATTGTTATTAGTACAACCCCCTTATTATATTGTTGTGCCCATGTAGTCCCCATATTGTCATTATTGTGCCCCATAGAAGCCCACTCTTGTTATTATTGTGCCCTTACATTATTATTGTTATGTTGGCTCTGATTATATTACGACCCCTTAGACTCCTATATATAGAAAGGAGGTCTTGCGAGTTTGAGGAGTGGTAATTCCAGCCAATGCATTACAAGATATGGTCAAATTCATTTCTTCTTTCTCGATGTGATCTTTCACTTCTCATATGGGTCATAATATAATCAAAGCTGACATAACAATAATAATGTAAGGGCACAATAATAACAATATGGGGACTACATGGGCACAACAATATAATAAGGGGGTTATACTAATAACAAAGGGGTTACGCTAGTAGTATAGGGACCTAATAGAGCCTCTACATGGTCGGGTGAGGGCTTACAAGCCCACATCACTACATGATGCCATTTCTAAGACCCAGGACATGATTGATGCAGTGCCCAAGAACCGGGCTTTTGTTCCCACAAGACCCACAGTGCCATTGGGGAACAAAGATGTGAGGCCATGACAGAGAGATGGAGGACGTAGCCAGTTGGATGATGACACCCAGAGGGACCTCAGGAGGAGGAGGTTGTGCTTCACATGTCAGGAGCCTTGGGCACCAGGGCATAAGTGCACCAAGGGCAAAGCCCATTTCATCAAGTTGTTCTCAAATAGTGAGCCTGAGAAGGAGGAGGTTGAGGTAGGAGAGGAGCTAGGAGATGAGATGGGACCATCATCAAGAGAGCCACCGTCAACACCACTTAGAGGAGGGTCGTTTGCCCCAACCGAGGGAGTCCTCACTTCTCTTTAGGGTTTGTAGATGTATTTGACACTCAGGATCAGGGGGATTGTACAGGGACAACCAGTGTCAGTCTTGGTTGACAGTGGGGCCACCCACAATTTCATTGATGCCCATATGGTGGAGCATAGGGGTATTCAGACAACCAAATTTGAGGGGTTCTCAATTTTGGTACCCGGAGACTAGACCATGCAGTGTACCAAGTACGCACCTAGGTTGACCTTGAATATGGGGAACTACTCACTCACTTACCACTTCTTCATGGTTGAGTCCCAAACACCAATGTGGTGTTGGGTGTCCAATGGTTATATGCATTGGGGAAGGTCACAACTAATTGACAGAAGCTCGAGATGGAGTTCCAAGGTACAGATGGGAAACCAATAATACTAAGGGGAATGCACTCTTATCCCCCTCAAATAGTTTCATCCCACTAGATGGAGGCAAATCTGAACCATGGAGATGTGGAGTGGGTAGTTGAGCTATGGATTTTGGAGTTGGGGACAAAGATGCAAGTCATACATCCAGATATACTAGCCCTGTTGGAGAAGCACCATGGGGTTTTTGGGGATGTCCCACCAAGTAGACTGCCAGACCATGGATTTGAGCACACCATTGAGCTAGAGGAGGGGGTGAACATAGTCATCACCACCCCTTATAGGCACCCAAAGGCATATAAGGATGAGATAGAGTGAGCCATTCATGAGTTGTTGAGGTTGGGGCACATCAAGCCTAGCTCGAGTCAATTTGCTTCTTTTGTAGTGTTTGTGAAGAAGAAAGATGGGATGTTGCACATGTGCATAGACTACCAGGCTCTCAATAAAAATACCTTGAAGAACAAGTACCCCATTCTGTGCATACATGAGTTGATGGACGAGCTTAGGGGAGCTAAATACTTCTCTAAGATAGATATGCGCACAGGGTACCACTAGATTTGCATGAGGGAGCAGGATATCCCGAAGACTGCTTTTCGCTACCATTATAGACACTTTGAGTTCTTGGTGATGCCCTTTGGGCTAACCAATGCTCCAGCCACATTCTAGTCCTATATGAATCACGTGTTCCATAGACAACTGAGGCATTTTGTTCTAGTCTTCTTCGACGACATACTCATTTATAGAAGAACATGGGAGGAGCATCTTTAGTATTTGGAGGAGGTGCTCCGCATACTTAAGGAGCGGCAACTATATGCAAATTTGTCCAAATGTGAGTTTGGGCTAACAAAGATGTTGTACTTAGGGCATGTGATTGGCGAGGGTGGAGTGAAGGTGCATCAGGAGAAGATTCAGGCAATTCTATATTGGCCCACACCCAGGAGCGTGACGGAGCTAAGGGGTTTCCTAGGCATTTGTACGTACTACCAGAGATTTGTGAGAGGGTTCTCACAGCTGGCAACACCTCTTACGAATTTGACAAAGGGGGGAGCTTTTGTGTGTATGCAGGTGGTAGAGGAGGCCTTCACGTGCCTTAAGGGGGTCATGAGCAGCTGTCTGGTATTAGCCTTGCTAGATTTCAAATGACCATTTGTGCTGGAGTGTGATGCATCCGTGAAGAGATTGGGGTCGTTTTGACATGGGGGGCCATCCTATTGCATTTGAAAGAAGGAAATTGCAACCTCACGAGTGGTTGTACTCTATGTATGACAAGGAGATGTTTGCAGTGATGCATGTGCTGGCCAAATTTAGAAAATATTTAGTGGGCAACCGATTCAAAGTGAAGACGGATCACAATAGTCTTTGCTTACTCCTTGAGCAACAGTCCTTAGAGGAGAGGTAGCAAAAATGGATGAGTAAGCTCCATGCTTATGAATTTGAGATAGAGTATGTGAAGGGAAAACACAACGTGGTAGCTGATGCCCTCTCTAGGAGGCCTGTAGCTCTATCTTTGATGGATGTCACATAATATTGGAAGGCTCAACTATTGGTTGAGTACTCCAAGGATAGGTAGGCCTGCGATATTTTGGATGGCATGCACCGAGATGACTGATTCTAGGTGATGAATGATTTGATCTACTATAAGGATTAGATTTATTTAGTGTCAGGATCTTAGCTAAAGGAGAGGATCACGTAGGTAGCCCATGATTCTCTGCTAGTAGGGAACCGAGGTTTCCTCAAGACATACTGTGATATCAGGGAGAGGTTCTTTTGGTAGGGACTTAAAGGGGATGTGATGAAACATGTGAGGGAGTGAGTGGATTTACAGAGGAATAAGGTGGAGCTGAGTCACCCAGATGGTTTGCTATAACCGCTCCCCATTCTAGAGAGGAAGTTGGAGATCATATCCATGGAGTTTATCATGGGACTTTCGATAACACATGGGCGAGACTGCATCTATGTGGTGGTTAACAAACTAATCAAATTCACCCACTTATTTGCTATTTCATCAAGGTCTTAAGCTTTCCAGGTGGCCGAGTTGTTCTTTCGGGAGGTTTTCCAGTTGCATGGTATCCCCAAGACCATCATGAGTGATACGAACAACAGATTTATGGGGGATTTTTGGAAGGAGTTGTTCTAGTTAGTGGGTACGAAACTTACACCCAGCACTAGCTATCATCCCTAAATCGACAGGAAAACATAAATCATGAACAAGTGGTTGGAAGGGTACCTGCGCAACTACATGACTCGACAACAAAGAGCATGGGTCAACTAGCTACACCTTAGGGGGTTCTACTACAACACCACTTATCACATGTCCATTGGTATGACCCCTTTCTGAGCACTTTATGGGTATGATGCACTTTATTTTTTTGACATGGTGTTTGGAGACAGCAGGGCCCCAAGGGCAAGGGATTGGGTTCAAGAGAGCCAGGAGATTCTTTGAGTTCTCAAGAACATCTTGTAGGTGCCCCGAAATTAGCAAAAGGTATATGCTAATAAACATTGGGTGGAGAGGCACTTTGAGGTATGGGACATGGTCTACTTATGCCTACATCCATACAGGTAATTTTTGCTCAAGCAGAAAGGAGTAGAGAAGCTTCGCCAATGGTTTTATGAGCCATATAAGGTGGTCCGGAAGGTGGGAGAGGTGGCCTATGAATTAGAGTTGTTCCATGTTTCATTCCTGAAAAAATCATTGGGGCATCATATTACAACAGCGGTTGAGTTGCCTCCCTTGGATGATGAGGGGCACTTGGTCTTAACCCCTGAGATTATATTGGAGACCCAGGACAAGAATTTGAAGAATAGGGTGATCAGGGAGTACCTGGTCAAATGGAAGGACTTTCCAGGAGAGGATGCCATGTGCGAAAGTGAACAAATCTTGCAACATCCAATTTTGTAGTTGCTTGCGGACAAGCAACATCTAGGAGGGGAGGTCTGTAATGTCCCTTCCTAATAATTTTCCCAAGGTGAGGAGAAAATTGATTTTAGGCAATTTTGTTATTTTTGGCTATAAGAAAATTTGATGGGAGAAGTTAGGAGAAAGGGGGTTGATGTTCTTTTAGTGGATTGTGGGGGTCACTCAAGCACCCAAAAATACGCACCACATGAAGGCAATTCGATATTCCTAAGTGGGGATCAAAATATTTGATGGGACCCACGTGGGGCCCAAGGGAGAAAGCATAAATAGGAGGAAGTGAACAGCATTTGGGGCCTTTGATCATTTGATAATTTCATTGTTGCTTTTGTTTTTTAGCTAAGATACAAGTGTTTTTCAACACAAGAGCTTCCCAAGGAGTGAATCTCATCCCTCTCTTCGGTGGACTTCGAGTGCCACCCATGGAGGGATTCCTTGATCCATATTGAGTTTCCACTTTGTAGAGGAGATTTTGTAGTAGGAAATCTAGTCAAACACCCACTTAGAGCTGCTAGTCGAAGAGCCTGCATCATCCTCACTCAGGACTGTGTAGTCACTAGAGGGGGTTCACTTGGTTGGAGGATTAACCGAAGGATTGGGGAGTTGGGTTGTTGAGAGATTGTTGGGAGACTGATTTGGGGAGGTTTCTAGCTTTGTAGCAGCAAGTTGCAATAGTTTTCAGTTACAGGCAGTGAGTTCCAGTGTTGGAGGAGGGCCAATCCCTAAGGGGTCGAAATTTGCAAGTCAAAACTAGACAAAACCCTTTCTGGGTTTTTTTGGGATTTTGGAGAGGAGTACATCCCCAAATTTGTAGAAATTCCTAGGTTGTTTTGAGGGGGTTAATCATGGGCTGATGTCATCCAACAATGTAGTTTTGAGGGGACAGCACAACATTCTGGGAGCAGCAAAAATCACAATAGTTGGCCACTTTTGTATCATCCACATGAGGGTTGTAGGTTGCCTTGTGCAAGCCCAGTTGCACCTCATCCAGCTTCTTGTACTCTGGCATATTTGATTAATAAAATTTTTCCATTTGGGTGTTTATGTGAAAATTTTGTTTACAAGTTCCTTACTGAATAAAATTTCATTGTCAATGTTATGGTTTGTCTTTGTTATCACTGAAATATTCCATTAGGAATATTACTGGGTGGAACGTGGTAGTCCCATCTCCGATTGGCTTATTGCATCATTAATGGAAGGTTATTTCTCCTTGTATTTATAAGATTATTTTGATGGATTATATGTGGTCTATATGGTTATACTTTTATGAGAATTTTTGTTGTTATTATGTTGGTTATATTTGTGTTTTATGACAATAGCTATGTATGTCCCTCAACATGTTTTTACTTTTAAATAATGAATAATGCATCTATGTCCTAAAGATGATAATTCAACAAATGGCATGAGGAAACAATGGTTCATAGGGATTCTCAGCTAAATATGAGATCCCTACGCTTAATTCTGTTGTTTACACTTGTAGGTTACATGTTGATGATATGTTTGACGAAATTCCTGTAATGGCTAGTGGGGGTCTGATTAAGGTTTTGTTTAACTTATTTCTTTTTCATCATTGTTTCCTTTTTCTTTGACTAGTCTTAAGTTGTCATTCCATTCTGGGAAGTGACATAGGCTCTGGGCTTAAAAAAGTAGCTCAAACATCGAGGTCACTGGCATAACACTGAACATTTTAGTCTCTAATCACTGGCAATTTTATGAGAGTGACTTTGGGTTTTTGGACACTCTCTTGTCTATAGCATGAGAAAAGCTAAGACCTAAGATGTCTAGAACATCATTGGGACCCAAGGACAAGATGTCTGAGTGGATGAAATGTCTCCTGAGGGTTCTGTTTCTGATGTGGATAGGTTGGTTGATGTGTTCCGTCGATTCCACTTCCTTAAGGTCACATAGGAGGTCGAACCCAATCATAGTAGCCTCTCATCACATGTTTACCCAGTTGGCATGGTTATTGGGTAGATGCGAGAGGAGGTTGTTACAACATGGTAGGGTAAAGTGGATTCTATTTTTGGAGGGCCATATCTCTCAATCCGAAGATCAAATTGAGGGAAAATTTTCTATCACCAGATTCGTCTTGGAAAAGGAAAATGCAATTGTGATGGTTATTCTAACTTTAGAGGAGCTTGGAAAAGTCAAAATTTTTATGCCCCATTTTCATAACAATACCTTTAAGATTGGGTTTGCATAGTGACCACCTCTTACTTAAGGTATGGTGTAAGAGGCGTTGTTACAACTATCTCTAGGGTGACAACACAAGGTATGGTGGGAAATGTTACCCACTAAAAGTAGGTGACCCCATAGCATAATTTTTCTCCCATATTTGTCTTCAGTTGGTAGCCAACAATCCTTGAAAACCACTAGTATAGCCGATGTATTCCATTTGATCTCAGCTCCTTGAGTCAGTCATATGTCCCCTCACCCATCTATGGATAACATGTGCTTGAAGGTGAGCATTCTAATCCTAAAGGTATGGTTTTCATTGTGCAATTGGGTTATTATGCTTGTTTCTCCTTGGGCACTTTGGGCATGGATTATTGGTTGACTTGGAAGAAGGAATGGTTTTAATCATAGTCTTATTCCCTCACCTTAAATGGTGGGTTAGTCCTCAATCCTAGTCTTGTGGGATCTCCCCTGGCTTATAGCTTCAAGAAGGGCACTACTTGGAAAACCCCAATTTTTGTAGTGCGGTCTTGGGACTCCTCCCATCAATCAAAGTCCATAAATATTAGAGGCACTTTACTAAAGTGACAGTGGGTCATTTTCCCATTGATATCACTTAGTCTAGTAGTTATCCATTAGGTTTTCCCTTCCTTAGTTCCCTACTAGATTGTGTGCTAATAAGAAATATTTCATTGATATGGTGGGAAACATTCCACCAATATATTACCCTAGGAGGATGCCATTTATCCTATTATATTCCAACAATCTTCCAACCAATTTTACAATTAGAATGTACAACATTTTTCATTGGCTAAATATGGAAAATAAGGGTATGTTGCCTCTACTCTGTGTTGTAAGAAATGAAATTGACATATAAATAGAATAATATCAAACTAACTTATTGAAAGTGAGCTATTAAAACCTCATTCTCCATCTAGTTAACAAAGTCAAAACACTTTTTGTTTTGTAACAAGTCATTTTTGAAGTTTGTTGGATGACAACCATATTTTTCCTCCTATCAAAACATGGCACATGGACTAGTTAAACTAATTAATATGCAATCATTTACTTTTTTCTAGGAAATGAAAAAATATAATTTCACATATTAAATATACTTACAACGGTACAAATCAAGGCCCGTAGACTTTTATGGCCATTGTGATGTGTGACACATCATTTTTCAAGCCTAGCATTGGAGGGCTTGTCCTAAAACATATACTAATTGAATTTAACTATGCACAAATAAAATATAAAAATCATTTAAGAAATTTGATATAGTATTATGAGAAAATTCAAATACCTGGATACTCTCCTCACCGGACTCCTTCCATTCATCCAACTTCTCATACATTTTTATAAGTTCTTTTCATACTTTTATACTTACATCAACTGGCCTTATTTTGAGCCTTTGCTTAGGTGGGATTGTTTTGATATTCTTTGTTTGATTTCACCTAAATCTCTTACAGTTCTAAAACATTTGTAATTTAACCTTTTTCACGGACCAACCTATGCCAAATTCATTCTCAATGTCGTGAATTACTATTTTATATAGGTGAAATGGTATCTTTGATAATGGAAAATGGATATGGTTTACTATTGAGGGCATGATTCCATCAACCAATTCACAAAAAAATTCCTAACATCTAATCTACGAATTTCACCTAAAATCACGTTGTATTATGCCCTTGTATCATAGCTACCAATGCAAGATTCATGATGTGGCATGGTGGAAAAAGATATTTGTGTCCGAAGAGTGAATTGGGAATTAGAATTCTTTCTTTCTTGATCCAAATTCTTAGTGGTTATGCTTAATTATTTCCACCTTGATCTTCTACTTGATCCAGGAGTGGTTAGGGAATCAATTGATTCCATTTGAGTCGATTGATGTGCTTGCAATGTTTCAATGGTTTTAGTTGATCATTTTTCTATGTATCTAGCAAGCATTTTCAATTCCACACCATTAAGTTTGTTAACTACCCCCATCCCCAATATCAAAGCCAAGGCCTCTTTCTCCTTGTTAGTCTCATGTCCCTAGATATATAAAATAAATTTTATTTTTAAAATTTGGAATTAAAAAAAATCAAAGAAATCATTTAAACAATTACATATCTATAAATTTAAAATGACTTCCTCGTTTTTTCCACTGTCTACTCCATTCCCTCTATTTGACATTTTGAGGCTAGGCTAGCAAATCTTGTCTATGGAGGTGATCCAAGGAAAATAATGTGCAAGGAAGGAGATCTCAATGCATGAAGGGCAACAATTCGAGCCTAGGTAAGAAATTCGGCCATCACATACACACAATCTACCTAAATTTTCAGCAAACCTTTATGATAATCAAACCATTATGCACCAATACATGAACAAATATCCCACAATTTAACCCTAAATCCACCATTTTTTCACGAAACCAACAATGTCTTACTTTACAACTTCAATTTCTAGACCAAAAAGAAAGAAAAATAAAAATCTTGTGTAAGATTCATCTGAATCCTTAAGATTACTCTATGGTTCCAATTTCTGGACCAAAAATAGAGAAAAATAAAAATCTCATGTAAGCTCCATATGAATCCTTAAGATCCTTTAAAATCGACTGAAGATCATCAAAATCCATCAATTTGTTTTGCAACATTCAAACTGCTGCCAAGAATCCAAGCAAAAGAAGGAAATATCGAAATTGTCCATCCCCAACCGAACGGGTGGACTTTGAAGCTCCTGGATCGAGACCCAGGTGGGGGCAGAGGAGCCTATTCTTTTCTTTCCCGATTTTGTGCCTATAAACAATGACAAAAATTCTCAGAGGAGAAATAAAGAGTCTGGTTTTTTTTTTAGTTCAATAGTTGGTGGGTATTTAATATTGAATTTTTGCCCCTCGGGAATTTTAAAATTTCAACTCACCCATGGCTGAATATTTTGATTCTCTGAGTGCCAACTTTAGCACCAAACTAGGTCAAATAATGTGATCATGTTGGGACGTCAAATTCGACGCAAATGGTGCCTATTCTTGCACCTTCAGGTTATTTTTTTCCCTAAAAATTTAGACATAGAAATGTTACAAGAATATAACACTATTCTCAAATAAAATCAAAGGTTAGTAGAATAACCATAATTTCAATAATCCACTACATTCACTATAGAGTAATTTAATTAGCTCTAAAATGGTTTCATAAACTAAGTTATAAATGAGGAATGAAACAAAATTTATATACACACTAGTGGTAAGGTGTGTTACATGGGGGAAATGCCAATCTCAATTAATATTTATGTTGTAAGGACAAATTATACTCCATTGAAAATATAGTCTATCAATAATCCCCCCCCTACACTTATTATTTTAATTGTTGATAATTGGATTTGATTGGTGTGGTAAAAATTATTATTACTATTGTGTATTACATGATCTAGAGGGGGCCATGGACACACAACATAGATGGCATAGAACTACTAAATCACAGAGAGGAAAGTGGGCCAAAGAAGATATGACAATGGAATCTCCAGATACCATACAAGTAAGAAGACAAAGCAAGCTCAACCAAAGGAGGAAGGTCTTTATGAATTCACAAATACTACAACATAGAGGATGAGAAATTCAATATATATATATATATTATATATATTATATTATTATATATATATATATATATATATATATATAATTATATTATATATATATATATTATATATTATATATATGCGTGTGTGTGTGGTGTGTATTATGTTTTTTTGTTATTTATTTATTTATTTTTCCGTGAGGCCTTTTTGGTAAAACTTATTGTTGAAATGCACAAGAATGGTGATTAAAATGTGATCCTGTGATAAAGGGAAATGTTTGAAAATTACGGTGCCATGTGGGATGCGGATGTTGGATACTTTCCTTTTTCAAAATTTTGGCTCGATGTATATACCTAGGGTCATAAAATTATTTTTGTTTTTCAACTCCAAATTTAACATGGTATCAATATGTCAAATATGTAATGTCCCCTAATAATAATAAAATTAATAAATAATAAACTAATATTATATATATATAATATAATATTAAAATATAATCAAATTAATATTAAATAAAAGAAAAATATAATAAAATAAATATATAAAAATAGTGAATAACAATACTAAATTCTAAATAAATATATTAGAAGTAAAACTATAAGATAGTAAAAATAAGTAAATTTAACAAAATTAAAATAAAATAAGAAAGAGTTAACTAAGAGAACTATAATAAAGTAAAAAAATAGTAAAGTCAATCAAAAGTAAAAGGAATAAAATAAGAAAGAATTAATTAAGGAGATATTAAATTAAGTAAAACTTAAAATAAATAAATAAAAGTTGCATGTTGACACATGGAATGTGTGCATGCTACCCCATTTCCATTGTTTGGTCTATTTAATAGACGATAAGGAAGATTATATTCATCATTCCTTCCTCCATTATCTGGGGAGAAAAGTGTTATGAGACAAAAAATTCCCTGGCAATGGTACGTTGATTGAGGGCTCAGGGGTAGCCAGTTGTAGAAAGATTATGTGAAACTGAGCCTATGATTGGGTGGAGAGTTGTCCCAATTTTTTTTTTGCGATTAACAGGATTCCAATAGCATTCAAATCCAAAATCACAAGTAAGGAATATCATCACCACAGGTAAGTTGTCTTTGCTTGTGTTTTTGGAAATTCTATGTTAACTAGTGGAATACTTGTGTGTTGATTGTAAATTGCATAATTGATCTAATTAGCTATATATTTAAATTGTGGGTTGTTACAAAATATATGACTAAAGCAAAGTTTTGTGCTGGAAAGCATATTCATTGAAATGATATAATTAGTGTAATAAACATTATTGAATATGTTGGGTATTACTGGAGCTAGACGAAGCCATGGCAACAAATCATGTCGTATGAAATGAGGACATAATGGATGATCTGGGACATCAAGTACTTAAATTTTGACTTAACTTAGGGAAAATTGATATAATGGCATTTTGTGATACGTCTGTCTTTTTTCATGATATTATTAAAATTTATAGTTATTATTCAATCTTGAAAGAAATATTGAGGCACACAAACCCTTCCTTTTACCCTATGAAATCCATGTAATTTGGAGTATTCTTGAACAAAAGAAATATATACGTGAAAAATTAAAAATATTTAATTGTCTGACTGTTACCTAGTAGTAAAAAAATACTCTTTAAGTTGAATCATTCAATTTGGCCTTGAAATGAAGGTTGTGCATACATTTTTGTGAAGTGGGCCAAAATATCCTTGCTTCACTAAAATATACGCCCAGGCTTCATTTATTGGCCAATATAATTGATTCAAATTGTAGAAAGTTTATTTTATTATTTTAAGCACTTTTACATTTTTATATCTTTACTAACCAATAGAGTAGTATCAATCTTAATTTTATTAGGGCTAGAAGCCTCTACTATAGATAATTGCATTTTAAAACATTTTCAACATTTTCACATTGCATTCACCCCATATCATCATGCAACTATGTAGAGAGAACAATAGGAATAAAAATGTAGTGGAACTATCATAGATTTGTCATGATATCTTTGTGATAGGTATGTTATTATATCTCTATCATAGGGCTCAACATATCTCCTTCATATCTCTATCATAATATTTTCTCATATCATAAATAAGAAGGCCCAAAGAGGCTACTGTCATACCCAATAATTGAGGCCCATTAGATTGTTGTTACACGACAATATTGAGGACCATTAGGGAATTGTTACACCATAAGACTGAGGCCCATTAGGGTGTTGTCACACCACAAGATTGAGGCCCATTAGGGAAATTTTACACCACAAGATTGAGGTACAAGTTCGCAGACCCATAGGATGGAATGATCATTATATCATTGTCATTAATTACAGGTCTTGGTGTTCATTTATTTGAGGAACACAAACCCTTTCGTTTAGCCTATGAAATCCATGCAATTTGGAGAATTCTTGAATAACAAAAATATATATGTGAAACATTAAAAATATTTAATTTTATTAAATTATGTTACTTGTGAGTAGAAAAATAGTCGCTAAGTTGAATCATTCAATTTGGCCTTGAAACGAGGGTTGGGCATGCACTTTTGTGAAGCAAGAAAAAATTTCCTCCACTAAAATGCATGCCCATACTTCATTTATTTGCCAATATAATTCATTCAAACTATAGACTGTTTATTTTATTGGTTTAAACACTTTTACATTGTTGTATATTTGCTAACCAGTAGAATAGTAACATTGCTAATTTTCTCAGGGATAGAAGTCTCTGTTGTAGATAATTGCATTTTAAAACATTTTCACATTGCATTAACCCCATATCATCATAAACAATTATGTAGACAGAATATTAGCAATAAAAATGCAACAAAATAGTCATAGGTATGTCATGATATCTTTGTCATAGGGCTCAACATATCTCCTTCATATATTTGTCCTTATCTTTTCTCATATCACAAATAAGAAGGTCCAAAGAGACCATTGTCATACCTAAGAACTAAGGCCCATTAGGATGTTGTTACACCACAAGACTAAGTCTCATTAGGGTGTTGTTACACCACAAGGTTGAGGCCCATTAGGTTGTTCTCACACCACAAGGCTAAGGCCCATTAGGGAAATGTTACACTGCAAGACTAAGGTACAATTTCACAGACACATAGGATGGAATGATCATTAAATCGCTTCCAATTAATTACAGGTCCTAGTGTGCATTTATTTAAGGTACACAAGACTTGTTTTTTACCCTATTAAATCCATGCAATTTGGAGTATTCTTGAACAACATAAATATATATTTGAAAAAATATATATTTAATTCAATTAATGTTAGTTATCAGTAAAAAAATACTCTCCAAGTTGAATCGTTCAATTTGGCATTGAAACGAGGGTTGGGTGTGCATTTTTGTGATGCAAGCCAAAATTGCTTTACTTCACTAAAATGCACGCCTAAGATTCATTTATTGGCCAATTCGATTGATTCAAATTGTAGACTATTTATTTCATTATTTTACGTACTTTTTCATTTTTGTATCTTTATTTTGAGATTAAATATTTATACTTCATATTTCATACAACATTCTAAGATTTGCTTCGACTTGCCTTATATTTAAGTCATGTATAAGTGGGAAACATAATTATGTAGGGTATTTTTCAAACATGATGCAAGGTTATATCTTAAGGTTAGATATTTTCCAATCACATCCTATTTAAAATTTCATTTCCAAGAGTATAATTTTTTTGGCCTGGGAGTGCATATTTGTTCCAGCTTGAACATTGAGAGATATGATGAATTGCTACATTAGCATACTTGGATAGAGGAGAGAAAGTCAATTTTTTTTCCATGAGGCTTTTCACGTCAAAATTATTGGTTGAAATGCACAAGTATGGTCAATAAATGTGATTCTTTTATCAAGAAATGTTTGAATATTAGGATGGACATGTGGGATAGGGATGTTGGATACTTTTCTTGTCGAAATTTTGGCTTGATGTATCTACCTAGGGTCATAAAATTATCTTTTTTCAACTCCAAATTAGCATGATATCAATATGTCAAATATATGACTAAAGTGAATTTATGTGTTGGATAGTATATTCATTGAAATGATATAATTGGTGTAATAAACATTATTGACTATGTTGTATATTATAGGAGCTAGATGAGGCCATGACAATAGATCATGTCATATCAAATGAGGGTACGATGGGTGATGCAGGAGATTAGGTACTCAAATTTTGACTCAACTTAGGAAAAATTGATATAATGACATTTTGTGATATGCCCATATTTTTTCATGATATTGTTAAAATTTATAGTGTATTACCCAATCTTGACAGAAATTAATACATGTTGTTGATTACTTTTTATGGAGATTAGAGAAAATGTAGAGTCTGAGCCTTCAACTGGAAAAAGAAAAAGATATGCACATGAACATGGACCTAAAATTTTTAAATCATGTAGAAGATAGTGGATGGAAGAGGATATGACAATGGATCTTAAAGATGCAACAACCGATTGAACTAAACAATAGGTTGGTCAAGAGTATAGTACATGGGATGAAAACTTTGAGAAAATTGTTGTTTGTGGATGTTTTGTATGTCGTGGAAAGAAATAATTCACATGATCAATTGTACAAAGGCACTACATATTTGATGACCTTCTAGTGGGAAGTATACCTCCTACAATTAATTTGAATCCAATAGGAATTGTGGTAAGTAATTTTCCAATTTGATTTAAATAATATGTGTTCTTCTTTTAAACAATATTGTTTTATATTATTTAAATAATATTTTTTTTCTTAATGATTACTTGAAGGATAAAATTCTTGGTTTAAATTTTCATAGAGCACTGAATTCCATCCTAGAGGCTGATGATCATTTATTTGATGATACATATAACAAAAATATGTGCAGAAATACCAGCTCAGAATATCAAGAATTGATGAAAACAAGTAACAGAACAAGAACAAGTTTAAAGATGCATATTTGCTTAAATACAAGGGGAAGGTGGACTACATACCCTATGAGAATGAACGTGATAGATATGATGAATTTCCCTTGAGTTTGAGATCCATTTACAAAAATACATTTGATCATTGACTCTATTGTACTTGGCCCAGTGATCAACAACTACCTAGAGTCAATGAGGTGTTTCAATTTTAGGGATACAACTACATGATATGACTCTCCAATATTCATGGAGTGAATATAGGTATATTCATTGTCCAAAATGTCCATATGGGATCTAAACATAGAAACAATTCACAACAAACCACTTGAATATTAATGCCATATTATGGCTCATCGTATTACAGTGGTGAATGGAGAAGGTTAGCAGAATATAAACATAGTGTGTCAACATATGGTCTAAATTTGAATATGTATACACATCGTCTCGAATTGAAAAGTGGAAAATAAATTAATAGAGGTAATCTTATGTATATAGATGGATGTGCATACACACACAAAAATATTGCAGGATTTACAAATAGTTGTAGGGGAAGGGACCCTACTATAAGGTTGAATTATCAATTTGTTGAGGTTATAAATTATAAATATGGAGATATGGAAAGAGAGGTTGATAGATTGATAATGGTTGAGGTTATTTGGACCTTAACATTGGGGATGAGTTGTTGATTAATTACCCCTTATTAAAACACACTCATGCATGACAGAAAAGGGGAGAACAAGGTCTCCCTAAGGATGTTCTTAAGGGTAGAAAACCAAA
>APFE031633026.1:163678-189453 GCA_000404065.3 Pinus taeda | reverse complement strand
CCCCCCCCCCCCCCCCCCTCTCAGTATTATTTCCAACACTCATTAGGATTCAAACTTCATTTGTAAAACTCTATTTTATTTCTTAGTTGCAAAGACTTGTGGCAATTTGCTCTGTAATCCATGGTTTTTCTAATAAGAATGAGTTTTGTTTAATCTAGCTCTGAGTTAACTTTGAGGGCTGAAGCTCTTGGGTTAGGGCCCGACCCTAGCAGCCATAGCTCCTCTTTGTTGTACATGTATGCTAGCATAGAGTTCTATTTTGTTTATTTCCTTAAGTAGTTTCATGGTTTTCTGCTCATTTGCTTAATTAGCCTTATGGTTTTCACTGTTTATTTTCTTAAGTAGTTGCACTTTCATTACAACAATATAGTGTAGATTATTCATGGTTTTCTTGTTCATCTACTTCAGTAGCTGTATTTGTTGTAGTTTACTTTCATTTATTTCTTCTTTTAGTTCACAAGTTAGTTAGAGGAAAAAGATCACTATCAAGTTGTGTGCAGGTGTCTCGGCCTCATCTCCTCCCTCTGGGACCTTGACTTGAGGAAGGGACCCTTCATTAGCCCCAAAAACACAGTTCACTGGTTCTCACATGGGCTATGGAGTTCACTATTTAATGCAGTTATTTGTTCACCCACACTAGTTTTCTATGTCATTTTCATTTGAAACCACCTCCAACAATTTCCTCACGCATCACTTCCTCGTTGTCCAATCACCAACAGATCTTCACAATCATCGTCCAATTCACTATTTTCTCCAACTACTGCCTCATGTGGAATCCACCACTTACTTTATGAACTTTAAGTCTCCACCATCCATCTGCCTTCCCTGATCTGACGGCTATCGTTTCACCCAATCGCCAACTAATTTGGCTGATCTCCACCATTGATCAACCGGAGACACCAGCCACCTTCTCTCTAGCAACCCACCTGATCCAACATCTATCGTGCAATTTCACATGGATTAGTGCACAAACATTATCCACCCGAGAGCACATGATAAAAGTGGTCTTATTGTGCTACATGTTGCGCAATAAGGCTAATCGCGTGAAATTTCCACATGTTTCTTACAACTTGAAGGGCGTGAAAGAAACTACTTACCACCTTAGAAGCTCGCTCCTTCATTTCCGCACGTTTCTTTCCCTGCAATATGATCTATGTCATCCATCTCTTGACTTCACCCATGCAATAATATCTTAGCCGTTCAACGCTCCTATTAGCCTCATTCGTCCATCTCTTGAATTCACCCACACAATTAGATCTCAGTCATTCATCTCCTGCTAACCTTGTTCATCCATCCACTCAACTAATCCCTTGCGACACGATCTTCATTGTTCATCTACTTTGTTCCCTTGTTCGTCCATCCATTCACTTAAGCCTTCGCAATAAGATTTCCACCATTCATCTTGTTAGTTAACACTATTCGCCCATCTATCTACGTAACCTCCTGTGATACAATCTCTGCCATTCATTTTCCTTTCACCTGACTGATCCAATGGTCCTTATGCATTGTTGTTCCCTCACATCCTCCTTTCACTGATTTCAACCTCCGATTGCTTTTTTCCACTTGAAATCTGATTTAGCCTAAGTTTCTTTGTTACACCTTAGTCTAGTTTTGATGCTCTTTACTTTTGCAACTTAGATAATTAGCATTAGGTTAGTGTTAATTTAGCAATTCTGCTTAGCATAGTTGTTTAATTGGCTAGTTAGTTTATGGTGTATGTTTATCATTTCATGTTGTTTTCTTTATTATTGCAGTAGAGTAGATCTCTCTTAGAATAGGTTTGCTCTCCTTCCATCAAAGAATTAACCTTCTTCTGACCCTATAGAAGTTTGGCTTGGAACCCTTGGGGTCTCTTGCCAGACAAACAGCGACAACAGGTAGGATCTTCACTTCTACTTGTGCATATAGCATTGTCACCTCCAAGTTTGTATGAACCCCGAGTTGATAAGTAAAGTTGGTAGCCCTTGGAGTTACAAAATTGTTGTTGCAATACTTAAGCTCATCACTTTTTGGCGTCGTTTCCGGGGAGTTGTCTAAGTAGAAGTAATTACTGCTTTCTTCTATTTCCTAGTCTCCAACTTTCTGTTCTTCTACTTCTATTATTCAATTTTCGTCCATTAGTTTATTTTTGAAAAAGTAATCTAGTAGCTTCCTTTCTTTCATTTGTCATTAGCTAATTTACTTTCCATTCTGCAAGTACTTTCTAGCTTTAAAGAAAATCTTACAAAAACCAACCCAAAAACATTTCCTTTCATGCCTCATAGAAATAGGGACAATTCACGGAAATTTAGTCAAATACCCCCACTGCATCCAACAATCAACCTTCTCTCTTCTTCAATGACGGTGAATTGGAAGACCCTTTAGGTGAGCAACCTTACCTATTTGATGAACCTACAGGGGAAGAAGAAGAGGAAGAACCCATTCCTATGGAACCAATGGCTGAAAACCGAAATGATGGAGGAAATAAAAAGACAATTCAGGGTGCCTTCTCCATCAGGAAGACCAATGGGGATACTAATATGAAGAATATAAACCCACCTATTCTACCTTATTTCCATGGCCTGACCACAAAGGAACCTGACACTTTCCTATTAGAATTTTTTGTTATATGCCAAACCTATGGCTATACAGATGATGAGAAAAAGTTAAAACTATTTCCATCTACCCTCAAGGATGCAGCATTACAGTGGTTCAAGGGTTTACCTAGAGATAGCATCACAACTTGGGCTCAGATGCAAGAAACTTTTAACAAAAAATATAGGGACTACTGCAGGCCAAAGGATACTAAAGAAGAGATTTTCAGGATGACCATAGGCCAGGATGAATCCCTAGAAGACTATGAAGAAAGATTCCAGCTCAGTTACAAAAGGGCCAGGTGCACACTTGACTCGAAGTCACTAAAGTTGGTCCTGCTTAGAAGAGTAAAGGAGGATATTCTGGATACCTTACATATGATAGCAGGAGGAGATGTCTACCAATTACCCTATGAGGATATTAAGACTATCTTTAGAAACCATTCTAGGGCAGCCAGGAAAAAGGGTAGGGGTAGTCAACCTATGGCCAGTACAACATCCTCCAACTTATCCATCAAGGGTGAAATTGGAAATATGCTAGAAGATTTAAAAAGTGATATGTTGTAAACCCTTTCCTTGCAATTGGACACCATGAACATCAAAAGGAAGCAAGAGGAAGCAGATAGAGCCTTGGCCATCTTTTTTCCTAGATGCACTAGGAGGCATCCTAGCAACGAATGTCCATTAAACTGTATTAAGATTTTCTCAGTCTATGAATAAAACCACTCCACAAACAACTGCCATTCTTTACCTAGACTCAAAGTTGTATACCAAGGAGTTGAAGGGATTACTGAGCAGCTTTGCCACATCAATCAAAGGAGACCTCCTAGGCCTAGACCATACCAGCAAGGTATGCAAGGGTCATCCCATGCATATTACAACCCCAACCAACCCACAACTATACCTTCTTGGAGACCCCCTACTCATCCTTCCTAGTCTACACCCCCTCCTTGGTCCTATGCATCTCACTATCAATCCCAGCTAGCCAACAGTCATTTCAACCTTATGTTCAACCACAACATCAGTGGAATACCCCACACTAGGGGTGGAGGCCCCAATTCAACAATGTTCCAGCCCTACTACCTCCACCACCTACCCAACCACAACTCCTACACTCTGCTCCACCTAAGCAACCTCAAATACCTTCCCAGCCAAATCCAAACCCAAACAATACGCTAGCTCAACAAGCATACAGTGGAGAGACATCATACCTAGCTTATGTTATATAAATCCAAGAGATCAACCAAGATCTAGGAGAATTCTCCCAGAAAACCAACCTCCCTCTCCACATAGGGAGGTTGAGGAAGAAAGAGATGAAAGCAACCTTAAAGTAAATCCACCCTTTCCTGAGAGATTAACCCAACCACTCCAACCTACCCCGGAAGAGACTGAACTTCTGCGAGAATTGAAAAATCTATGTGTACAGATCCCCCTTCTCCATGCAATCAAAGATGTTCCCATTTACAATAAGATGATTAAGGAGAAGTGCTTCAAGCATCCAGGAAGAAGAAAAAGGGATTCCCCTACCATTAATGTCAATGGGCAGTTGTCTGACTTAATGCTAGGGTAGGTAATTTGTCTGAAATATTTGGACCCTGGAAGCCCTGTAGTGGATGTGCACATCAATGACACCATTGTCCAAGACACTCTAATTGATCTTGTGGCTACCATTAATGTGATGAATAAGGACACCATGCTCAATATCAACCTCAAAGGGTGATTAAGGAAGACCACAACAGTTCTGCAACTTGCAGACCGTTCCATAGTCACCCCTGAGGGAACTGTGGAGGATGTGATGGTCTCCATTGACTCCTGGGAGTACCCTATAGATTTCCTAGTTCTCCAACCTAAGGCTAAGCTTACTGGTTACCCACTCATCGTTGGGAGGCCATGGTTGGCCACAGCTAATGCTTAAATTAGCTGCAGAGCTAGGAATATGACCATCAATAATGGTCATATGTTCAAACATTTAGTCCTATACCCTCCTGCTCAACCTATGCTAGAGCATGATTTACCTTTATGGTTAGACGAGGAGGAAGAAGATGAGGTTTATTCTACCCAAATTTATGCTTTGGAAGCAACCATAGGAGGAGGACAGAAAGACGAGGATGACTTAATTGAGCACTTACTCCAAAGTCCAACTCCTAGTTCATTACCACTAGAAGAGGAAGCAAGGGAAACCTAGAACAATCATCCCATTGGCTTATGTTTGTCCAGTTCTAAACCACTCCATGTCAAAATCATAGAATGTGGCCCAGGGAAAGCTTTGAACATTAATCCATCTCTTTCTTCTTTAGAAGAGGAAAAGTTGTGCAACATGTTGATAGAGAACCTAGAAGCCTTCACTTGGAGTTATAAAGAAATGAAGGGAGTATACCCCTCAGTGTGTACTCACCACATATACATCAAAGAAGGTTGCAAGCCAGTCAGGAAACCACAAAGGAGGATGAATCCCGCTCTTAAAGACATAGTCAAAGAAGAATTTCAAAAACTGCTAGATGTAGGATTCATTTACCCTATCTTAGAAAATGAGTGGGTCTCTCCTTTAGTGTTAGTTCCCAAGAAAACTGGTAAGTGGAGGATTTGTGTTGATTATATGGAGTTGAACAAATCCACAAAGAATGATCATTTTCCCCTACTCTTCATTGACCAAGTGTTAGATGGCCTGGCAGGGAAGAAGTTCTTTTCTTTCCTAGATGGATTCAGTGGGTACAATCAAATCCAAAGCTTCCCAGAAGACCAAGATAAGACCACATTCACCTATCCTTGGGGTACTTTTGCCTATAGGGTCCTTCCTTTTGGACTATGCAATGCTCCTGCCACTTTCCAGAGAGCAGTATTGAGTATTTTTGCTGAATTAGTACATGATGCAGTAGAAATCTATATGGATGATTTTACACATTATGGCTATGATTTCCAAGAAGCCCTGAATAACCTAGGCAAAGTATTACACAAATGCATTGAAATGAATTTGTCTCTCAGTCCAGAAAAATGTGAATTCTTAATGACTGAAGGGACTATGTTAGGTCATTCAATATCTCAGCAAGGATTGGAGGTGGACCCAAACAAAATAACAATCATCCAAAGGATCCCACCTCCATAAAAGTAGAGATATGTCAGGAGTTTCTTAGGGTTGGTTGGATATACCAAAGGTTCATAAAGGACTTCAGCAAGTTTGCCTCTCCTTTGTTTGCATTTTTTGGCCCTCCCTTTTCATATTCATGTTGATGCCTCACACAAAGCCATAGGAGCAGCCTTAGGTTAGGAAGAGGATAAATTTCCCTATGCCATCTATTTTATCAGTAAGAACCTATTAAAGGCTGAGCTGAATTTTACTATGATCGAAAAGGAACTCTTGGATGTTGTGCATGCATTAAAAAAATTTAGACATTACATTATAGGCTATCAAGCATTTGTGCATGATCATGCTACAATCAAATATTTAATGAACAAACTAGATGTGAATGCTAGAATTATAAGATGTTTTCTTTTATTTTAGCAGTTTGATCTAACTACTATTGATAAGCCTAGTAAGGAAAATGTTGTTGCTGACTTTCTATCTAGATTGAATCTGCTTGTAGGTGAAAAAGGAATGGTGGATGACCAGTTACCAGATGAGCATTTGTTTGCTATTTCAGTTCTCTCCCCATGGTTTGCTGATATAGCAAACTATTTGGTATCAACACAATTCCCACCAAACTTACCCTCCAAAGAAAAGAGTAATATAATTAGGAAAAGCACCCCTTTCACCTAGATTCGGGGCAATCTATTTAACCTTGGCCCAGATCAAATATTGAGAAGGTGTGTAAGGTAAGAGGAAGTCTTTGACATCCTTCTGACCGTGTCATGATGGGCCTTGCGGAGGTCACTTTGCAATAAAGAGGACAACAATCAAAATGTTGCAAGTAGGCTATTATTGGCCTACTCTTCATCAGGATGTGAAAAGTATATTAGTCAGTGTGATCGATGCCAGAGGATGGGAAAGCCTACTCCAAGAGATGAAATGCCCCTACAACCTCAAGTGACTTTCAAGCCATTTGACAAGTGAGGTATGGACTTCATTAGGCCTATCAACCCTCCTTCAAAGCAAAAATAGCACATCATTGTGTGCACTGCTTATTTGACTAAATGGGATGAAACCAAGGCAATTAAGGTAGCAACAGAAGAGAAGGTGGCTGAGTTCCTAAGGGAGAATGTATTCTACAAATTTGGGTACCCTAGAGAGCTAGTCACAGACTAAGGCAGCCAGTTTACCTCCAGCATGATTGAAGAACTGCTCAGCCATCACAAAATCAAGCATAGGACATCCACTCGTTATCATCCACAAGCTAATGGGCAAGTGGAGGTGACCAACAGGGCACTAGAGAAAATCTTAACCAAGGTAGTGAGCAACAACAAGAAGGTTTGGGTAGAGAGACTAGTTGAGGCCACCTGGGCTATAATAAAACATGGAAGATCACCACTGGATTTACACCCTATGAGCTAGTCTATGGGAAAAAGGCTTTGATGTCCATTGAGTTTGAATATAACACATTGAGGATGGAATCCCAAATAGATTTAAATCTCAATCATGCACAGAAAGAAATATTGTTAAATTTGAATTGCTTGGATGAATTTAGAATGAAAGCCCTCCTACATACAAAGATAGTTCAGCTTCAGAGGAAGATTTGGCATGAAAAACATATTAAGGAGAAGCAATTTCAAGAGGGAGACGGGGCATTGTTATATGATTCAAGGTATAAAGACTTCAAGAGAAAGCTAAGGACAATATGGTTCGAACCTTATGTGGTGGAAATATGCCATGACAATGGTTCAGTGCAAATCAGAACTATTGGTGAAGAATTCCATTTCTATTTAATGGACATCGATTGAAGATGTACAAGAGGCCTTTATCAAAACAAGAGTTCATAGACAATATCAATAAGATAGTGATGATGGTGGAGCAAGTTCCATATCCTCCCTCATCAGGACACTGAAAAAAAAAAAAAAGGATTCAGGTGAAAAACTTCATGAGGCACCTGAGTCCCATCTTTGGGTTGAAAACCTTGTGAGGTGGCCCAAGGATGAGAAAAAATGAAAAAGAGTAAGAAGATCCCTGGGTGAAACCCTTCCTTGAGGCGCCCAAGGCAGATATCTAGGGTGAAAATCTCTCTAAGACACTTAGGTGTTTTTTTTTAAATATAATAATAAAAGAAGAAAAAAAACATAGTTGTTATTTACAGGTGGGTGAAAAATACAAGCAATGAACAAAGAGAAGATCCAAAGGGAACCCTGCCTCATATATATTCATCTCCTCCACTCCTTACCATGCATCCCTCCATCAATTACATCGTTTTTTACTCCATTACTTTAATTTCAGGTAAAGATTGTGTTTTCTATAGAATCACCTCATCCATTACCATCATCCCTACATCCAAACACACTCCTGCTTCCTCTGTACATTCATTACAGCATCCTCACAGCACCATCTAGCAACAAGATCAAGAAAATCTAAGGGAGACATCAAACATTGCCAAGTGGTAATCCAGGAGCTCCACAACAGTAGCAACATCAAATCCAGGAGCTCCACAACAGCAGCAACATCAGATCCAAGAGCTCCATAGTAGCAACAACAACATCAAATCTTCAGGCACAAACACCTACAAAAGCTAATAAACCATCAACAGACAGTAGAGGAGGAAGAAGAATGACCATCAACAACACCTCTGATCTTTGAAAATTGTAGCATGGCATCAAGGCCACAAGTAAGTATCCCACTCACTCACTCATATGCATCATTTGATCAAAATTTGTAAAGGTTAAGAGGTATTTGGTTTATAAGTGAAAAGGTAGAAAAAAGGAAATTCTTTAATAAGTCAAAAGAGAATGCAAGAGTCCATAGATACAGTATTGTTATGGAAACCATTTGAGAATGCTTGAAGAATTAAGACTTGGGGTAGAAACACCAATTCACCAAAGACTCAACATACCATATTTCTTGATTCAATCACTCATAGACTTCGGCAACAAAGTAAAGGAAGGAAATTCCCAGTAGCCAGATCACCATGGGTTGACCAGGATCCTCATTAAGGATGCCCTCCAAAACTTGAGGATCCTTATAACATGGTCAGTCTTCAAAAACTTACCAGCAAGGGATGAAATCAAAACCATCACCTATGATGTTAATCCTTTTGTCAGTGAGGAGGAGGCAAAACAAGAAGAAGAAGATACAGAGCTAGATGGGGATGAGATGGGCGAAGAAGAAACTAATACAGAGGAACGCGCTGAAAGAAGACAAGGAGGATGATGTTGAAACAGGAGGAGGAAGCAAAGGAAGAAACTGATGGAGATGCGAAAGAACAATAAAAGGAATGAGGTAAGAAAAACAAAGAGGACAACTACAAAAAAAGAAATACCAACTAGCATATATGGCCAGCCTCTCCTTGGAGGCCATCCAGTGTAGGATGCCAACTAAATCCTATGCTCTTTACCTCAGAGAATGATGGATGCAATTTCAGATTATAACACTAGCACAAAGGGGCACCATGCCATTTTAGGACTACAAGCAGTTTATTGATCTTTGTGATCAAAGTGCACTAGAGGATAGGGCTAAAATGGCTAAGTTTTACTTGCACAACATGGCCCTCATAGACATGAATATTTGATCCTAATGCAAAGCTAGGAGATCTACAATTAATGGTTTTGGCATCATGGAGGAACCATGAGAAGTCAAGGGCTGTAGAGATGGAAAGAATATTGGCCAGAGAGCAAAATGAACCTTCTTTCATCAGAGCTGAACAATCAAATCCCATGGTCCTAATCAACACCCATAATCTAATTGCAAATGATCCTCAGCTGGCACCTAGATATCTCGTTGCCAAAGAGAAATAAATTTCACATTTTGAGGATATGTTTAGGCTGCTAACGGATGATAATATACATGCCTGCTAAAGGAGATGGAAAACACTGCCACACAACTTGAAGATCAGAGAACATCACTCCCCTCAAAGGTTGAGAGAGGCACTCAATAGGGCACCTATGTATAAGCAATCAATACAAAGGTTGAAGGTCAATTGGATAGGCCTAAAACTCAATCCACCACTACTCCTAGGAATGCTAGAAGGGAGAAAAGAAGAAGAGGAAAAGAGGTAGTGGGAAGAAGTAGAAATGAAAGCAGGCTTATATGAACAAGAAGAAGAGACCACAGCAGAAGCATGGGATATCAGAGAGGATACCAAAGCCATCAAGGACATGGACATTGATTAAGTTGCTTAGAGGATGAGCAACACTTTCAATAGGGGGGTGATGATGAGCTTCATCATTGAGTAATTATATGGGCCTTAATTGGCCTTAATTCACCTCCTAGCTTAGTCAAACCAACTATTCTCACAACTTATTGCATACTTTTGATTATACTTTGTTTATGAAATGAGTTAGAGTTGGATATTTGGCTTTGTGGTCTAAAGTGCATGTACTGCAAGAATAAAGGATAAAAGCAAGGAAAAATGCAGGCATAAAGGATAAAAACAAGGAACTATGGCAAAGATCTTGGTCAAAACCCGAATGGGACAAGGGAAAGTAATTATAGGAGGTAAATCCTCCTCATTTACTACCCCTCCATTCGAATATTCTTCCATCATTGGAGTGCAAACAACCATGACTTTGAAGACTAGAAGACAGTCGAGCAAGTGAAAGTGTTAGAAACCAGTTTATCAGATGTATAAGTAGAGAGGCTTAGGACCTCATTAAGATTTAGACTTCATTTGTAAAACTTTGTTTTATTTCTAAGTTGCAAAGACTTGTGGCCGTTTGCTTTATAATCCATGGTTTTTTGAATAAGAATTAGTTTGTTTAAGCCAGCTCTGAGTTAACTTCGAGGGCTGAAGTTCTTGGGTTAGGGCCCAACCCAAGTAGCCACAATTCCTCTTCACTGTACATGTATGCTAGCATAGAGTTCTGTTCTATTTATTTGCTTAAGTAGTTTCATGGTTTTCTGCTCAGTTGTTTAAGTAGCCTTATGGTTTTCACTGTTTATTTCCTTAAGTAGTTGCACTTTCATTACAACAATATAGCGTATATTATTCATGGTTTTCCTATTCATCTACTTTAGCAGCTGCATTTGTTGTAGTTTACTTTCATTTATGCCTTCTTTCCGTTCACAAGTTAGTTATAGGAAAATGATCACTATCAGGTTGTCTGTAGGTGTCTTAGCCTCATCTCCTCCTTCTGGGACCATGACTTGAGGAAGGGACCCTTCAGCAGCCCCAAAGACACAGGTCTCTAGTTCTCACATGGGTGATGGAGTTCATTTTTTAATGCAGTTATTTGTTCACCCGCACTAGTTTTCTCTGTCATTTTCATTTGAAATCGCCTCCAGCACATTCCTCATGCATCACTTCCTCAGCGTTCGATCACCAGCAAACCTTCATAATCACCATTTGATTCACTATTTTCTCCAAATACTGCCTCACGTGGATTCCACCACTTATTTTATGAACTTTAAGTCTCCATCGTCGATCTGCCTTGCCTGATCCGACAGCTGTCGCTTCACCCGATCACCAACTAGCTTGGCCGATCTCCACCGTTGATCAGTCCCACCTGATACAATGGCTATCGTGCAATCTCATGCGGATTAGTGCATGAATGTTATCTACCCAAGAGCACACGAGAAAAGTGGTTTTCTTGTGCTACATGTTGCGCAGTAAGGCTAATTGTGTGAAATTTCCAAATACTACTTATAGCCTGAAGGGTACACGAGAAACTACTTATTGCCTTAGAAACTCACTCCCTCATTTCTGCACATTTCCTTTCCCTGTGATATGATCTCCGCCATCCATCTCTCTACTTCACATGCACGATAAGATTTTAGCCGTTCATTTCTCATGTTAGCCTCATCCATCCATCTCTTGACTTCAACTGCGCAATTAGATCTCAGTCATTCATCTCCTGTTAACCTTGTTCATCCATCCACTCACCTAATCCCTCGCGAAATGATCTTCGTCGTTCATCTGCTTTGTTCCCTAGTTCATCCATCCATTCACTTAAGCCTTCGTGATAAGATCTCCACCATTCATCCTGTTAGGTAACCTTGTTCACCCATCTATCTACGTAACCTCCTATGATCCAATATGCATCGTTCATTTGCCTTTTACCTGACAGATCCAATGGTTCTTATGCATTGTTTCTCCCTCACGTCCTCCTTTCACTAATTTCGACCTCTAATTGCTTTTTCTACTTGAAACCTAATTTAGCCTAAGTTTCTTTGTTACACCTTAGTCTAGTTTTGATGCTCTTTACTTATGCAACTTAGATAATTAGCATTAGGTT
The DNA here is from genome assembly GCA_000404065.3 of Pinus taeda. Lineage (NCBI taxonomy): Eukaryota > Viridiplantae > Streptophyta > Pinopsida > Pinales > Pinaceae > Pinus > Pinus taeda. The sequence continues at coordinate 177,574 of APFE031633026.1, read as the reverse complement.
AGTGTTACTTTAGCAATTCTGCTTAGCATAGCTGTTTAATTGGTTAGTTAGGTTATGGTGTAAGTTTAGCATTTCATGTTGTTTTCTCCATTACTGTAGTAGAGTAGCTCTCTCTTAGAATAGGTTTGATCTCCTTCCATCAAAGAATTAAGCTTCTTCTAACCCTATAGAAGTTTGGCTTGAAACCCCTGGGGTCTCTTGCTAGACAAATAGTGACAACAGGCAAGACATTCACTTCTACTTATGCATATAGAACTGTCACCTCCAAGTTTGTACGGACCCCGGGTTGATAAGTAATGCTGGTAGCCCTGGGAGTTGCAGCATTATTGTTGCAATACCTAGGCTGATCAAGCCTCATCCCTCACATATTACATAAGTGAATAAAAAATTACATAATTATATTTTGTATTTGTAATATGTATTTCTTTCAATTTTTATATTTCATCTTCTAACATTGACTACAATTGGAATCCATAGACTTTGGATATACTTCTAAGTTCTACATACCTAGATTGATAATTAAATACTTGTGTTAATTTGCATAGTAAATTGACCCAGCAGTATGTATAATCATTTCCTTACCCATCAAATGATGCTTCCATTTCTTCATGCTTTGTACCAAAGCATAGAACTCTTTACCATAAGTTAGATAGTTAATTATTGCATTGGTAAATGTTTCATGATGATAAGAAATTGGCTTACCATGTTGCATCAAAACTGCCCCCATAGCATATTCATTTGCTTCGGTTTGAATTGCTAATGGTTTCTTAAGATATGGAAGTGTTAGAACCGTGTTGTACTAATTTCTTTCAAAGTATCGAAGGATTTCTGTTGCTTACCTCCCCACTGAAAGACATGTTTCACACTTTCAAAGGATGTAATGGTGTTGCAATGAGTGAGAATATAGAGATAAATTTTATCCAATATTGGGATTCTCCCAAAAAGCTCCTAACTTATGTTACATTAGTGGGTTTAGGCCAATTCACAATGAGATCAACTTTGTGGGATTATTCTTCAATTCATCCCCTCCTACAATATGACTTAAATAAACCAAAGAGGTTTTTCCAAATTCATATTTATATCTATTTATATATATATATATATATATATATATTATATAATATTATATATATATAAAAATTTTCCTTTTTCAAGACACTAGAACTTGTTTCTCATGCTTGACATGCTCTTCACGAGTTTTACTGAAAATCATAATATCATCTAAGTAGACTATGAAAAAATCATCAAGGAATGGTAGCAACACATCATTCAAAGCTCTCATGAATGTTTCAAGTGAATTGAAAATCCCAAACTACATAACTAACAATTCAAACACTTGTTTTGTCTTGAAAGCAGTTTTCCAAATATCGTCTTTAACATTCTTTATCTGATGATAACCACTTCTCAAATCTGAATTAGTAAAGTAAAAAACTTCCTTTAACTGATCTAGCAAATCATCAATGCAAGGAAGAGGATATCGATTCTTTACAATGATCTTATTCAAATCTCAAAAATTCACACACATGTGACATGTTCCATGTTTCTTTGGAACCAAGACAATAGGAGACCCATAAGGAGATGTGCTAGGCCTAATGACCCCTTTTTCAAGCAACTCTTGAATTTTATTTTTTTATTTCTGCATTCTCCAAAACTGACATTCTATACATGCCAATATTTGGAAGTGGTGCATCTTGTTGCAAGTGAATATCATGTTGGATTCCTATTTTAGGAGGAAATCCATCAGGTTCCTGACACATCTTGTCATAAGTGTTAACAACTTCAACTAGTTCATGCTTGAGTTTAGAATCACATCCTCTGAAAGCTTTAGATTCAACAATATCTCTATATTTAATCTTCAACAACAAAAAATTCTTGCTAGCATTTACAAGCCTTTTTTTTATGACTAGCACTAACAAGAGATAAGTTCATCTTCTTGTCATGTGCTCTAACAATATACTCGAATCCATATTCAAAAATATGATATTTTTTCTCATGACAATAGAATATGGCTTTTTGGTCATACAAGTATGGATGCCCTAAAAGAATTCTGCATATATCAAGTGGTACAACATCCAACTCTACCTCATCTATAGAATTAGCAGTGATGATGAATTTGAGTTTACATTTTCTTATCACTTGTAATTTGGCATCATCACATACCCAACCCAAAGGGTAAGGTTTAGTATGAGGTGTAGTTTCTAGATTAAGTTTCTTGACAATTGCTTCAAAGATAAAATTGACTTGGGTTCCACTATCAAACAATGTATCAATCTTAATATGTTTTGTAATGAACCTAATATGGAAAGGGTCACATCTTTCTTTATCATTTTGAGATTCGATGGGATTACTAGAAGAACTATTACTTTCATTAGAAGATATAACTTTCATTCCCATGGTTATGATTTTGGATTCATCATCTGAATCATATCTTGTTTCTTGTTGAAATGCAACAGTAGTTGGTCTCATTTTTGGATGTGATTTCCACCAGTGGTCTTCATCATGGCCTTATTTTGGAAAACGTTTACAAGTAATTTTCTCTCCCTCTTTCTTGACTATAGAATTATTTTTTCCTTTTCCTTTAAACTTTCCCTTTCCTTTGCCTCTAGGTTTGGAACGTTTCTTGCTACTCTCTTGAGGAAAATTCTTGCCTCTTCATTCTAAATGAGTTTCCTAAACATATACTTCATCTAGATTAGTGGGATTACACATAAGTATAATATGTATCAAATATCTATGCAATCCACCTATGTATTTAAGGAGAGTGTATTGTGAAGACAAATCAACACCCAATATTAAAGCTCTTCTTCTAAATTCTTGTGTGTAACTTTGGACACTTTAACCTTTATCTTGTCTAAAAATTTCCAATCCATAATTGGTTTTTTCATGTAATCTAATGGATAAAATTTCCTTCTTAATGCAACTTTAAAATAATTCCAAAAAGAGATAATTTTACCACTTTTCTTCAAATCTTCTTGTGTTTTGGCCTCCGACCAAATAAGGGATACGGTTTCTAAGTAAAGAGAAGCAAGGTGGATCTTTGTAACATCATCATCAATATTTTGAACACTACAATAGACTTCAATTTGACAAACCTAGTTATCCAACTTTTCAACATTTACATCCCCACTATACACAAGAAATTCAAACTTCACATCAAGCTTAATCAAAGAAGACTTAGCATGTCCTTTTGGAGATGGAGGAGGGGTAGGTCTATGAGATGAAGGAGGTGAAGAAGGTTGTGAGGATGGAGATGTAGATGGAGGTGAAGGAGGAGGTGGAGGTGGAGGCTTTCTCCCATCACCATCATTACCTTTTGAATGATTAGAACCTTCTCCTTGCAACCTTGTTGTCCTCTAATTGTACAAAACTTTCACCATCTTCGACATATCATAGAAATCCTTTCTAAAATATCTCTCATCCTCAGACATTAGGTCTTGTCCTTCTTCATGTGCCATGATAGGTGGATTTTGTGGAGTTTGTGACCTCCTTGAACCAATTTGATGGTTTGGCTCTTCAAACACTCCTTCTCCTCTTCTCAATTCAAACCTTGTAATCATTCAAGAAAACATTTGTAAAAATGTCAAACCTTCCCAATAACCATGCTCTGATACCAAACTAATTTGATGTTAAAATTTAAGATCTCAATGTAAAGTTTGCAAGCTAGTTTATGTATTATGGGAAATGGATCGATATTGTAAAAGAACATAAACTAAGTTAAATTTTGAAGATTTTAACAATGAAAATAGACAAGCAACATCACAAAACAACAATTTCATGACAAAGTTCACCCCTCCTAGGCTACGTCTCTGATTCTAGCTTCCAATGTTGTCCCTTTAAATTATATGCTCAAATTTATAATTACATCAACATGAAATGCTCAAATTACAAAAAAAATACTTCCATTATGTCCATTACACCGAAAAACAATTGTGTAGGTTCTTCTTGGGCTCAAAAAGGCTGAAAAATAGCCAATTTAGGCCTCCTTATCCATTTCCTTGCTAATTTTTCTGCAAAAATTGACCTTATGTCAAAAATGGAAGCAAAATTCCTCTTTGGCAGATATGCAAGGCAACAATTTCACGCAGGTTTGGTGACAAATCCTGCGATTATGGTGCAAATGGTCAGACAATTAGGTGAACTCTGCACCCCTATTTCTCTGCCCCCCATGTCGGTCGTATGGTGCCAATATGACTGGAGAGCGTGGGCCAGAGGCCACGTGCCCCACCATCCCCCACTCCTTTTCACATAACAGTTATAGAAACCATGGGTTGGGAAAAGGAAGGGTGCCACATGCCAACCCCTCTGATGCATTTGTCGTTGCTTACGTTATATCCGATGGAACCCAGGGCTAGGGCATTCTAACCCTACCTCTTGCGTTGGCACTCGGTCATGATAAAACCCATATAACTTGGGGCTAGGCCGTTTGGGCGAGCCCGCCAGCTCTAACCAACCCCCGCCCCCCCCCCCCCCACACCACAAATTTTAACTATTTAAATAAATGTGGGTCACATAGTTGTAACAAGCACCGTCAGTGGCGTAGTGGTATGACGCTTGTTTCATAGTTTGAAGGTCATGGGATTGAACATCATGGAGTGTAAATTGATCTAATTAAAAACTTTAGTTCTAATCCAGGGTGCCACATGGCACCTCTTGATTGGGCCACATCTCAACCACTCATTAGCCCAAGTGTCCAAACATCATTCATCCACCACCGTCCAAACATCAACTGCCACATGTCATCTTGAGATTGGCCCTTCTGACAACCATACTACATAATCACCCTTCTAACATCAGTACCACATCAACTTACGGACTACCCGTGGCATCTGTACACTACTTAGTCAACGCTACAGTTTGACTTTTTAGTTGTTTGCTAAAAACTTCAAAATTTGATAACTTTCTCATACAGTGTTAGATAGAGGCAATTCAAGCATCAGTGGAATCAAAACAACGAGATCTACAGTTTGGCACCGGTTCTAGGATATTTTGAGCAATTTTATTTTTGAGCACATTGTTTATCCCCTGGATCACTTATCAAGAGTGTTAAAGACTACCACCCTCAATAACCCTCTTCACTATTGTTCTTGAGGACCAAGGAATACATGTAATATTCCATTTGGTATTTGGGACTATTCTTCTTATCGTTCGTTTATATTTTTATGTGTATATGTGGTGGGATAAAAATTCCCATTGAAAAGGTTATGGTCTGAAGATATAACACAAGTTGAGCACTGTATCAAACTTGCATTATTACTTTAATATTTATGAAAATACAAAATTTTAAATATAACATTTAAGGGTGTTTAAGGGGGCTATTTTGAGGTTGTTTAGAGTAGTTATCATTTTGATGGTTTGAGGGTTACCCCCTATGGCCCAAGAGCCAACTTGAGGCCTAGATTAGGGAGGATATTTCCTCTATATAGTGCCCCAACATTTTTCTCTTTAATAGAACACTCTCATGGGTACAACATCAACATTTCTCTCTCTTCAAGGATACCAACCACCTTTCTCACTCATATTGTTTTACAATATTCCGCTATTTTATTTATTAACAAAAGATGGGTTTTCACTATACTAATGATATAGGTGGATATGGGTGGCCACCCACCTATTCAACCTGTATCACAACACAATTTTTTATTTTGTAGCACAATGTCCTATTTTGGTAATTTTGAAGTCCTAAACTTCTAGAGCTATTTTAAGGCCATCAATAGCAATTTTTGGGGAAAAGGGTCATGCTCATTAAGCCTATTAGTAGTCAAAAATCATACTCTTATGATAGACCCTTCCAACGGGCTATTTTGCGTGCCAAATAGTGATCATATGCTAATGTTACGAGCCCGAGAAGTTGACGTTACAACTTACCCCACTATGGCCCATAAGCATTTAGCACTTTATCTCCTAGGGTTAGGTTTCTGGATGTTTAGGGTTTTATTTTTTATTCTTGATGATAAAAAGGCCTCATAGCCTCATTTTAATTCCATTTAGGAAAGCACATTACTGTTGCATCTCTTCTCAAAGATAAGTTATCATCGTTCAAGCTAGTTTGCTTCCATTATAGTTGTATATAGTTTTTAGCATTCTCCATTATTTAATTGAAATCAGGTTTCACTGTATCTCTGTGTATGTGGTTAGTAATTTTTATTTATTTTCATTCCCCTCATAAAATCAAATCAATGGTATCAGGGAAATCTTCTCTTTCTTTGTTTTTTTTAAGCATGTCCCCATTGAAGTTGGGGTATAAGGAATCTAGACTCACACTACTTGAGCCTTTGCAAGATTGACCTTACTAACCATGGTGACGTCCCATGGAGGAAGAAAAGAAAGATGAAGGAGAAGGAAATCATATTAAACTATTTCTCAAAGAATACCTCAAGAAACAAAGGAACAAGATGATGGATAATTTTTCCCAGATCATTAAATGTATGCCAATAAGTGATGCATCTTCCTCAAGTGGCCACTTTCGAGGCACCACCCCCTTTAAGATACAAGTTAATTTCGATATTCCTATATTTGAAGGTCAGATAGATGTAGATGCTTTAGACAACTAGTTAAATCTTATAGAAGGGTATTTCTAAATCCAAAATTTTTCCAACAAAGAATATGTTACATTTTCACTCCCTAAGGCTACTCCCCATGTTAAGGATTGATGAAAAGCATACTATGAGCAAAGATCCATGAAGAAATTCCCATTATTTATAGTCGTACCCCCTTGCGACTCTTTTTAAAGTTGTTGTTAAGGAACAATGTTACCCTATTGGAAGTTATGAAGACCAATACACGAGATGGACCACATTACGACAGAAAAGAAACCAAGCAGTGCGAGAGTTCAATTCTTTCCATACCTTGTGCACTAAATTGGGTATCAAAGACTCAAAGTGAACTCTAGTACTCAAGTACTATGGTTGTCTACATAGGTACATATCAATAGAAATTTATTTACTAAACATCTCTTCGCTTGTGGTTTCATATCGATATGTTGTCAAAATTGACCAAATTTAAACAAAAGAAGCGATATTTTGGATCTGTAAAACCTTCATAGCAGAACCAGGGAAAGGGCATCCCCAAAAAGTAGAATAAAGGACAAATCCAATTAGGAATGCCCCAAGATAACCCATCTAAGCCACAAACAAAGAATGGTACTGGGAAGATGAAGAAAGACACGAGAAAGTGGTGTGAGTTCCAAAAGAGCCTCACTCATAACACCAATGAATTTTGCACAAAGAAGTCATTGGTGACCAAGCTAAAAGCTTCTAAAGATGTAGGTTCTGACTCTGAACCAGACGTAGACAAGGGAAAAAAAATCATTCATTTAGAATCTAGTGATATCATTGTCACCACCAGGGTCCAACAAAGTGATCCTGAAGATCCAAAGAAAGGTAAACACGTCTTCCACTCACAAATGTGGGTGAAGGGTGCTCCATTATGTTTCATTGCCAATAGAAGGAGTCAAAAGAAACTCATCTCAACATTATTCATTAATTCATTGGGCTTATCAATGCCACACCTATAGCTATACACCATTGGGTGGCTCCGCTAAGGGAGATATCTCCACATCAACCAACGATGTCACTTACCCTAAAACATTAAGCCTTTCATAGATGAGGTATTGTGTGATGTTTCTCCCCTAAAAGTTTGTGATGTTCTATTAGGCCAACCATATTTGTGGAAGAAATATTCAATGTATGAGTCTAGACCTTATAGTGTTATTGTTAATTTGGGTAGACAATTATAAAGAATACCAAAGGTCACCCCGCTTACTACCATTTCCTTAATCTCAACTAAGTAATGCAATAATATCATCTCCTAGACTAGGAAATTTGTCTTCCTCCTTATTCACTCTCAAAGAAATCGGAAGATTCTTCCACACAGGGATCCTCTAAGTAGCAATGGAAAGTGAATAAGATCATGTAACAATATAGAGGCATATTCTCCTCACCCATGGGGGTAACTCTGCACTGTCAGGTCAAGCATTCAATCAACTCAACACCTGGTGCATCACTACCCAATGGTCCAATCTGTTATAACTCTCTCTTGGAGAATGATGAAATCAAGTGACAGATTCAAGATCTACTCCAAAAATGGCACATTCGATCGAGATCCTCACCCTATAGAATCCCAATTATACTTGTGCAGAAGAAATATGGGACCTGATGACTCTTCATTTGCTATTAAGCACTAAAAAAATTGTAGTTAGGAATTGGTACCCGATTCCCCGAATTGATGACCTTCTTCAGTAGCTCAAGGGGGCCAAGTATTTCAGTAAGATTGATTTGAAGTCTAGCTACCACCAAGTCCCAATAGAACCGATTGATCATGGAAGACTACATTCAATTCCAAGTAGGGTCTTTTTGAATTGTTGGTCATGTTGTTTGGTCTGAAAAATTCCTTAAAAACATTCATGAGGATGATGGATGATACCTTGTGGCCTTTCAATATCTTGTTTATGGATTTATATTTGGATGATATCCTCATCTTAAACAAGAGTTGGGAAGAACACTTGTGGCATATTCAATAGGTCCTCCACACTCTGTGGCAACACAAGCTATGTGCTAACTTGGAAAAATGCTCCATTTAGAAGCAAGGCATGTACACCTCTCTTCCTACTCCTAGTTGGCCTTGGTAATCCATCTTGATGGAATATACGTATGGCCTTCCTAATACCAAGCATGGTAATGGATCTGTGTCTATGGTTATTGATATATTTTCTAAGATGGCCATTCTAACTGCCTCCAAGAAGAGTCTCATAGCAAAATCCATTGCCAAGCATTTCTTTGAATGGGTATGGGTACATTTTGGGATCGAGAGAGCAGCATATGAGATCATGATAGTACATTCCTAAAAACATTTTAGTTGGTCATTTAGTCAATGTTGGACACCCATCTCACCATATCAACTTCCTTCCACCCGAGACTTATGGCCAGATAGAGGTTGTCAATAGGATGATCATGCAAATTCTTTACTTGTACAACTCCAAGCACCCAGGCACATGGGAGGAGATTCTCCCTAACATTTAGCACAACTACAATAGATCTTTGCATACCTTAATTTTCCATGACCCCTTTTAGACGGGCTTGGGATTTCAACAATTGGGTCCCATCGATGCCACACTGCCCTTTACAACTACAAAAGTTGAATCTACACATGTCCAATCTGAAGCCAACAAAGCTACCAAGTTTATTGAATGAATTTAGTAGATCCGCTAGTAGGTCCATGATATCTTGGAAAACCCTGATGCAAAGTACAAACAGTGCCATGATCAGCACCAAGTGCCACAAAAGTTTTAGGTGGGTGATAAGGTTTAGTTATATTTGTTGAAAGAACACCTTGTAGGGGTCCATCGGAAGATTTGGACACTATAATATTGACCTTAGACCATCACCAAGGTTGTGGAGGAAAACTATTTCGAACTAAGTATTCCCCTCTTCCTTGGCGTACATCTAATGCTCAATGTGGACTGCCTTCAACCATATTATCCACCATTGTTGGAAACATTAGAAAATGAAAGGAAACTGACACTGATAGATCTCAACATAAATTGCATTAAATAGACCATAGTTTATCATATCATGGTGTTGAAGGAAAAAAATGTCCTCCATCAACATTAGGGGAGACCACCCAGCCAAGGCCCCAATTAGACCCTTTTCCATCGATGTTGGTGGTTCCGACTGGTTTAATTAGGCTCATTTACCCTCTTTCCCTTCCTTCTAACTTGTGGTGTTTCTATTTCATACCAACAAGAAGAGAAAAATCAGATCTACCTTCTTGCAAAACTCTTGAAAAGAAGTAAATCCTTAAGCTAAAATAATGGCTCAACTAAACCACACCTAGGGTTAACCTATGTCGATCTAAGTGTTAGTCTAGCCTAGATGTATTATACAAGCCTATTTATTAAAGTTGTATTAGATATTAGTTATGTAAATCTCTTATTTTATCTATATCCTAGGCTTAGATTAATGTTATCTAATATTATGTAAATCTAATATGAAATATGATAAAAAGTTAATTAACTATACAATAACTATGTAAATACTATTGTATGTTATCTACTTTATTTTTATAATGGCAAAAAGGCTAGTCCATGGTAATGTAAGAATTATACTAAAGTTAAATAAGTTATTATTATTATTTATTATTATTATTATTTTACTTATTAATCTCGTTAATCAAACTTCTAGATTAATAATAAATTAATCTCTAATTCTATTTAAATTAGCTATAAAATTAAAAATAATTGTCAATTCTAACTAATTTGTTAAGGTTAACTCTAAAATTATATATTACAAAGAAAAGAAATGTAAAACTATCCAAAGATCTAGATTAAACAATCTTAAATAAAAAGGAACAAATTTATATATACAAAATATATAATAATTACAATTCCTTTTTATTGATCGTTTAATGATGAAAATTAAAGAATTAGATCAACACAAAGGTTTGATCAATTTCAAGGCTTGATCAAACCACACCAAATGAGTTTGCCTCTTCGAGAGAGGACTTGATGCAGAACTAAAAATGTAGATGCAAAACTATTCTAGAATGCAGAGAAAAAGAAATTAAATCCTATCTTGAATTGGAATAGAATAGCCTTCTCCAAATACAAGAGAAAATTAGCTAAACCAGGGGAAATATTGTTCTTATGATTGAACTCAGAATTAATGTTGAATTGCACATTTCAAAATAGTTTGCAATCTACAAAATATTAATGCATATATGCAGTTGAATTTTCTTTAATAAATAATTATTAAAGCAATTTCACTTACAAGCTTGGATTCATTTAATTAGAATTCATTAAATGATTTGCATCATTTAAAACAAAATTTCACTTCAACCAATATAAATAAAATCTAAACAAGCTTGTTTATAAACAATAAAAAATTATTATTTAGTACATTCCCATTCATGAATTCAATTCGATTTTGTCTTTGAAAAAAAACTTTAATAGAGTTTTAACAATATATAACAATTGACATGACAATAGTTTTCAATATGAGGGAACAATATACCACTTAGAATGAAATTAAAATCAACCAAAAAAATTATGATAATAGAAAATCAATTCACAATCAGAAACAATAGTGCTTTGGAATAAAAATCATTAAAATAAAATTAGAATTTTGTTACAAATCTTTTTTCCTTGAACAACCTCCAACTCTTTGAAGAAATGTTGTGCAAAAATGCAAGACATTTTTTTCCTCTCATGGCAAAAAGTGCTATGTCTCCCTACAATTTAACTCTCTCCCTATTAAAAAGTGCAAATATTCAAGACAATAATGCAGAGATCGAGAATAATGCAGAGGTCCCCGATAGAGTGGATCCAGAACCCCCTCGAGGGTAGAGTCTAGCCTCTGCTTAAATAGATTGCACCATACCCCGTCTTCCTTCTGCTGGACCGATATTTTTCATATACATAACACTTTTAATATTTACAATAATTTAATAATGTTTGTTAGTGAATTATGTAGGGGTTTTTCTATATAATAGTTAGTTTTATAATACAATGTACTAGCATTTGCACCTTATGTTGCAAAGGAGACGTCGTAAGGCATAGAGTGGTGAAGAATAGCATAGAGTGGAGAAGAATAAGGACATGTATAGAGTGGGGAAGAATAGCATAGAGTGGGGAAGAATAGGGACATGTGAATGGACATTGTTGAAAGCAAGGGTGGATGATAATGAATTATAATTGCAATAGTTAGTTATGTGTATTCTGAAAATGGATATTTTGTAAATAATAATAGTTTGTGAAAGAATAGCGACATGTGAATGGACATTGTTGAAAGAAAGGGTGGATGCTAATGAGTTAGAGTTGAATGTATTAGTTACGTGTATTTTGAATATGGGTATTTTGTAAACAATATTAGTGTGTGGAAAAATAGCAACATGTGAATGGACATTGTTGAAAGCTAGGGTGGATGATAATGAGTTATACTTGAAATGATTAGTTATGTGTATTCGAATATGGCTATTTGGTAAATAATAGTAATGTCATGTAGAGGTTATTCATTACCCATGTAGTTGTTTTTGTTTATGTGAACATGTTTTTGTACCTCTTCCAAGATGTAATTTTTCCATATGCTACCTATTTAAGGTGTTATTAGAAAATACGACATTGTGAACAACATCATGGTCGTCGTGCCATATTTGAAAATGCATGAAAAATTGTTGGAGCCATCATGATAATAATAAAAATTCCAGCATGATTTTGAAAAAATTTAGCTAAATTTTTTGAAAAAGTGTCAAGCTTCAGTATTTTGGGTACCCAGGCATTCATGATGGATGCTAAATCCATTTCCGCCATCCAAAAACAATTTAAACACTCCCACAGTCAAATTTTGAAATTTGTTGTCCAGACAAAATTGTGACCTCTTTCGATAAGACTGGGAAAAAATGGTCTACCTTTGTGTGGGAAACATGATTGAACAACAAAGTTTCAAATGAATGTGTACACGCATAGAGGACTATTATGGAAGATTCCTTCTTCAGGGAATTGTAATATAAGCCATGAGGATATTAAATGTCCTTAAAAGCTAAAGCACAGAACTTGGGAGCTTCAAGACCTAGGAATGGAATCTGGTATTTGGTAACATTTTACAAGGGAAACATGATCGAACATAAAAGTTTCAAACGAATGCGTACATGCATAGAGGATTAATATGGAAGATTCCTTCTTCAGGGAATAGTAATATAAGACATGAGGATATTAAATGTCCTTAAAAACTACAGCACAGAACTTTGGAGCTTCAAGACCCAAGAATGGAATTTGGTAACATTTTTAAATGGAGTTTCCAATACAAACTGATGGGAATCACCCACAGGCTTTCAAGTTCATGGCCCCTGAATTTTTTCATTCTTGATAATGTTCTCTCATTGTTTCAATGTCAATTTCATGATGCTTCCAAAAAAAATTACAAAACAATTTTATAGGTTTTAATTTCTATTTATAAAATAGCTACTCCATCATGAAGAACAGAGATTATTGCTACTCCATCATGAAGAATAGAGAACTTGCGAGTTTCGAGACCCAGGAATGAAATTTGATAACATTTTAAATCGAGTTTCCAATACAATCTTTCTCAATCTGGCAGAATCACCTACAAGCTTTCAAGTTCATGGGCCCTAAATTTTTGCATTCTTGATGATGTTTTCTCACTGTTTCAAGGTCAATTTCATGATGCTTCCAGAAAACTATAAAACAGTTTTAAAGTGTTAGTTTTTATCTATAAATTAGCTACTTCATCATGGAGAATACACATTTGTTAGGTATTATTTGGCATTTCACATCATGTTGTATTATGATTCATTGTGTAAGTAAAGCAACATTGTGAATCTAGTGTGAGGAGGACCAAGGTGTATTTAGTAGTCACAATTGATTGAGGGATGAGGCACATTGAAGAGTCATAGATAAGAGAGATGCATTGAAGAGCATTTTCGTAGTACATCATGAGAAACTGTGTGAGGCATTTTTCCACCATTTGGTCATCTCAACATATTTGATACTTTCTGAAACTAGCATTTCCCAGGTATGCTTGTCCACTAAAGTTTGTTATGTGATTCACTATAGTGTTGTAAGTTACAGTACATGGTTTCTTAAATTCCGATGTGGTTTTACTAATTGCCTATATGGTTTGCTAAAGCCAAAATATTATAGCTTATGACATGATGTGTGAAGTTTACTTTCCAGGCTTTAGATATAGAAGAGTTTTGTTACTTGTTAACTGTTGAATAGTTGGGTATACTAACATGTGAAGTTTACTTTCTAGGCTTTAGTTATAGAAAATAGTAGCTGAGTTTTGTTACTTGTAACTTGTTGAATACTTCAGTATACTAACATAGTAAAGTCTGATATACTATAGTATATACCATATTGCATTTCCAACAGATAGGAGGCATTTG
>APFE031633026.1:142313-163668 GCA_000404065.3 Pinus taeda | reverse complement strand
TATGTGGTGGGATAAAAATTCCCATTGAAAAGGTTATGGTCTGAAGATATAACACAAGTTGAGCACTGTATCAAACTTGCATTATTACTTTAATATTTATGAAAATACAAAATTTTAAATATAACATTTAAGGGTGTTTAAGGGGGCTATTTTGAGGTTGTTTAGAGTAGTTATCATTTTGATGGTTTGAGGGTTACCCCCTATGGCCCAAGAGCCAACTTGAGGCCTAGATTAGGGAGGATATTTCCTCTATATAGTGCCCCAACATTTTTCTCTTTAATAGAACACTCTCATGGGTACAACATCAACATTTCTCTCTCTTCAAGGATACCAACCACCTTTCTCACTCATATTGTTTTACAATATTCCGCTATTTTATTTATTAACAAAAGATGGGTTTTCACTATACTAATGATATAGGTGGATATGGGTGGCCACCCACCTATTCAACCTGTATCACAACACAATTTTTTATTTTGTAGCACAATGTCCTATTTTGGTAATTTTGAAGTCCTAAACTTCTAGAGCTATTTTAAGGCCATCAATAGCAATTTTTGGGGAAAAGGGTCATGCTCATTAAGCCTATTAGTAGTCAAAAATCATACTCTTATGATAGACCCTTCCAACGGGCTATTTTGCGTGCCAAATAGTGATCATATGCTAATGTTACGAGCCCGAGAAGTTGACGTTACAACTTACCCCACTATGGCCCATAAGCATTTAGCACTTTATCTCCTAGGGTTAGGTTTCTGGATGTTTAGGGTTTTATTTTTTATTCTTGATGATAAAAAGGCCTCATAGCCTCATTTTAATTCCATTTAGGAAAGCACATTACTGTTGCATCTCTTCTCAAAGATAAGTTATCATCGTTCAAGCTAGTTTGCTTCCATTATAGTTGTATATAGTTTTTAGCATTCTCCATTATTTAATTGAAATCAGGTTTCACTGTATCTCTGTGTATGTGGTTAGTAATTTTTATTTATTTTCATTCCCCTCATAAAATCAAATCAATGGTATCAGGGAAATCTTCTCTTTCTTTGTTTTTTTTAAGCATGTCCCCATTGAAGTTGGGGTATAAGGAATCTAGACTCACACTACTTGAGCCTTTGCAAGATTGACCTTACTAACCATGGTGACGTCCCATGGAGGAAGAAAAGAAAGATGAAGGAGAAGGAAATCATATTAAACTATTTCTCAAAGAATACCTCAAGAAACAAAGGAACAAGATGATGGATAATTTTTCCCAGATCATTAAATGTATGCCAATAAGTGATGCATCTTCCTCAAGTGGCCACTTTCGAGGCACCACCCCCTTTAAGATACAAGTTAATTTCGATATTCCTATATTTGAAGGTCAGATAGATGTAGATGCTTTAGACAACTAGTTAAATCTTATAGAAGGGTATTTCTAAATCCAAAATTTTTCCAACAAAGAATATGTTACATTTTCACTCCCTAAGGCTACTCCCCATGTTAAGGATTGATGAAAAGCATACTATGAGCAAAGATCCATGAAGAAATTCCCATTATTTATAGTCGTACCCCCTTGCGACTCTTTTTAAAGTTGTTGTTAAGGAACAATGTTACCCTATTGGAAGTTATGAAGACCAATACACGAGATGGACCACATTACGACAGAAAAGAAACCAAGCAGTGCGAGAGTTCAATTCTTTCCATACCTTGTGCACTAAATTGGGTATCAAAGACTCAAAGTGAACTCTAGTACTCAAGTACTATGGTTGTCTACATAGGTACATATCAATAGAAATTTATTTACTAAACATCTCTTCGCTTGTGGTTTCATATCGATATGTTGTCAAAATTGACCAAATTTAAACAAAAGAAGCGATATTTTGGATCTGTAAAACCTTCATAGCAGAACCAGGGAAAGGGCATCCCCAAAAAGTAGAATAAAGGACAAATCCAATTAGGAATGCCCCAAGATAACCCATCTAAGCCACAAACAAAGAATGGTACTGGGAAGATGAAGAAAGACACGAGAAAGTGGTGTGAGTTCCAAAAGAGCCTCACTCATAACACCAATGAATTTTGCACAAAGAAGTCATTGGTGACCAAGCTAAAAGCTTCTAAAGATGTAGGTTCTGACTCTGAACCAGACGTAGACAAGGGAAAAAAAATCATTCATTTAGAATCTAGTGATATCATTGTCACCACCAGGGTCCAACAAAGTGATCCTGAAGATCCAAAGAAAGGTAAACACGTCTTCCACTCACAAATGTGGGTGAAGGGTGCTCCATTATGTTTCATTGCCAATAGAAGGAGTCAAAAGAAACTCATCTCAACATTATTCATTAATTCATTGGGCTTATCAATGCCACACCTATAGCTATACACCATTGGGTGGCTCCGCTAAGGGAGATATCTCCACATCAACCAACGATGTCACTTACCCTAAAACATTAAGCCTTTCATAGATGAGGTATTGTGTGATGTTTCTCCCCTAAAAGTTTGTGATGTTCTATTAGGCCAACCATATTTGTGGAAGAAATATTCAATGTATGAGTCTAGACCTTATAGTGTTATTGTTAATTTGGGTAGACAATTATAAAGAATACCAAAGGTCACCCCGCTTACTACCATTTCCTTAATCTCAACTAAGTAATGCAATAATATCATCTCCTAGACTAGGAAATTTGTCTTCCTCCTTATTCACTCTCAAAGAAATCGGAAGATTCTTCCACACAGGGATCCTCTAAGTAGCAATGGAAAGTGAATAAGATCATGTAACAATATAGAGGCATATTCTCCTCACCCATGGGGGTAACTCTGCACTGTCAGGTCAAGCATTCAATCAACTCAACACCTGGTGCATCACTACCCAATGGTCCAATCTGTTATAACTCTCTCTTGGAGAATGATGAAATCAAGTGACAGATTCAAGATCTACTCCAAAAATGGCACATTCGATCGAGATCCTCACCCTATAGAATCCCAATTATACTTGTGCAGAAGAAATATGGGACCTGATGACTCTTCATTTGCTATTAAGCACTAAAAAAATTGTAGTTAGGAATTGGTACCCGATTCCCCGAATTGATGACCTTCTTCAGTAGCTCAAGGGGGCCAAGTATTTCAGTAAGATTGATTTGAAGTCTAGCTACCACCAAGTCCCAATAGAACCGATTGATCATGGAAGACTACATTCAATTCCAAGTAGGGTCTTTTTGAATTGTTGGTCATGTTGTTTGGTCTGAAAAATTCCTTAAAAACATTCATGAGGATGATGGATGATACCTTGTGGCCTTTCAATATCTTGTTTATGGATTTATATTTGGATGATATCCTCATCTTAAACAAGAGTTGGGAAGAACACTTGTGGCATATTCAATAGGTCCTCCACACTCTGTGGCAACACAAGCTATGTGCTAACTTGGAAAAATGCTCCATTTAGAAGCAAGGCATGTACACCTCTCTTCCTACTCCTAGTTGGCCTTGGTAATCCATCTTGATGGAATATACGTATGGCCTTCCTAATACCAAGCATGGTAATGGATCTGTGTCTATGGTTATTGATATATTTTCTAAGATGGCCATTCTAACTGCCTCCAAGAAGAGTCTCATAGCAAAATCCATTGCCAAGCATTTCTTTGAATGGGTATGGGTACATTTTGGGATCGAGAGAGCAGCATATGAGATCATGATAGTACATTCCTAAAAACATTTTAGTTGGTCATTTAGTCAATGTTGGACACCCATCTCACCATATCAACTTCCTTCCACCCGAGACTTATGGCCAGATAGAGGTTGTCAATAGGATGATCATGCAAATTCTTTACTTGTACAACTCCAAGCACCCAGGCACATGGGAGGAGATTCTCCCTAACATTTAGCACAACTACAATAGATCTTTGCATACCTTAATTTTCCATGACCCCTTTTAGACGGGCTTGGGATTTCAACAATTGGGTCCCATCGATGCCACACTGCCCTTTACAACTACAAAAGTTGAATCTACACATGTCCAATCTGAAGCCAACAAAGCTACCAAGTTTATTGAATGAATTTAGTAGATCCGCTAGTAGGTCCATGATATCTTGGAAAACCCTGATGCAAAGTACAAACAGTGCCATGATCAGCACCAAGTGCCACAAAAGTTTTAGGTGGGTGATAAGGTTTAGTTATATTTGTTGAAAGAACACCTTGTAGGGGTCCATCGGAAGATTTGGACACTATAATATTGACCTTAGACCATCACCAAGGTTGTGGAGGAAAACTATTTCGAACTAAGTATTCCCCTCTTCCTTGGCGTACATCTAATGCTCAATGTGGACTGCCTTCAACCATATTATCCACCATTGTTGGAAACATTAGAAAATGAAAGGAAACTGACACTGATAGATCTCAACATAAATTGCATTAAATAGACCATAGTTTATCATATCATGGTGTTGAAGGAAAAAAATGTCCTCCATCAACATTAGGGGAGACCACCCAGCCAAGGCCCCAATTAGACCCTTTTCCATCGATGTTGGTGGTTCCGACTGGTTTAATTAGGCTCATTTACCCTCTTTCCCTTCCTTCTAACTTGTGGTGTTTCTATTTCATACCAACAAGAAGAGAAAAATCAGATCTACCTTCTTGCAAAACTCTTGAAAAGAAGTAAATCCTTAAGCTAAAATAATGGCTCAACTAAACCACACCTAGGGTTAACCTATGTCGATCTAAGTGTTAGTCTAGCCTAGATGTATTATACAAGCCTATTTATTAAAGTTGTATTAGATATTAGTTATGTAAATCTCTTATTTTATCTATATCCTAGGCTTAGATTAATGTTATCTAATATTATGTAAATCTAATATGAAATATGATAAAAAGTTAATTAACTATACAATAACTATGTAAATACTATTGTATGTTATCTACTTTATTTTTATAATGGCAAAAAGGCTAGTCCATGGTAATGTAAGAATTATACTAAAGTTAAATAAGTTATATTATTATGATATTATTATTACCTATCTAACTAGTTAAATCAAACTTTAGATTAATAAATAAATAATCTCTAATTCTATAAAATAGCTCTTAAAATTAAAAATAATTGTCAATTCTAACTAATTTGTTAAGGTTAACTCTAAAATTATATATTACAAAGAAAAGAAATGTAAAACTATCCAAAGATCTAGATTAAACAATCTTAAATAAAAAGGAACAAATTTATATATACAAAATATATAATAATTACAATTCCTTTTTATTGATCGTTTAATGATGAAAATTAAAGAATTAGATCAACACAAAGGTTTGATCAATTTCAAGGCTTGATCAAACCACACCAAATGAGTTTGCCTCTTCGAGAGAGGACTTGATGCAGAACTAAAAATGTAGATGCAAAACTATTCTAGAATGCAGAGAAAAAGAAATTAAATCCTATCTTGAATTGGAATAGAATAGCCTTCTCCAAATACAAGAGAAAATTAGCTAAACCAGGGGAAATATTGTTCTTATGATTGAACTCAGAATTAATGTTGAATTGCACATTTCAAAATAGTTTGCAATCTACAAAATATTAATGCATATATGCAGTTGAATTTTCTTTAATAAATAATTATTAAAGCAATTTCACTTACAAGCTTGGATTCATTTAATTAGAATTCATTAAATGATTTGCATCATTTAAAACAAAATTTCACTTCAACCAATATAAATAAAATCTAAACAAGCTTGTTTATAAACAATAAAAAATTATTATTTAGTACATTCCCATTCATGAATTCAATTCGATTTTGTCTTTGAAAAAAAACTTTAATAGAGTTTTAACAATATATAACAATTGACATGACAATAGTTTTCAATATGAGGGAACAATATACCACTTAGAATGAAATTAAAATCAACCAAAAAAATTATGATAATAGAAAATCAATTCACAATCAGAAACAATAGTGCTTTGGAATAAAAATCATTAAAATAAAATTAGAATTTTGTTACAAATCTTTTTTCCTTGAACAACCTCCAACTCTTTGAAGAAATGTTGTGCAAAAATGCAAGACATTTTTTTCCTCTCATGGCAAAAAGTGCTATGTCTCCCTACAATTTAACTCTCTCCCTATTAAAAAGTGCAAATATTCAAGACAATAATGCAGAGATCGAGAATAATGCAGAGGTCCCCGATAGAGTGGATCCAGAACCCCCTCGAGGGTAGAGTCTAGCCTCTGCTTAAATAGATTGCACCATACCCCGTCTTCCTTCTGCTGGACCGATATTTTTCATATACATAACACTTTTAATATTTACAATAATTTAATAATGTTTGTTAGTGAATTATGTAGGGGTTTTTCTATATAATAGTTAGTTTTATAATACAATGTACTAGCATTTGCACCTTATGTTGCAAAGGAGACGTCGTAAGGCATAGAGTGGTGAAGAATAGCATAGAGTGGAGAAGAATAAGGACATGTATAGAGTGGGGAAGAATAGCATAGAGTGGGGAAGAATAGGGACATGTGAATGGACATTGTTGAAAGCAAGGGTGGATGATAATGAATTATAATTGCAATAGTTAGTTATGTGTATTCTGAAAATGGATATTTTGTAAATAATAATAGTTTGTGAAAGAATAGCGACATGTGAATGGACATTGTTGAAAGAAAGGGTGGATGCTAATGAGTTAGAGTTGAATGTATTAGTTACGTGTATTTTGAATATGGGTATTTTGTAAACAATATTAGTGTGTGGAAAAATAGCAACATGTGAATGGACATTGTTGAAAGCTAGGGTGGATGATAATGAGTTATACTTGAAATGATTAGTTATGTGTATTCGAATATGGCTATTTGGTAAATAATAGTAATGTCATGTAGAGGTTATTCATTACCCATGTAGTTGTTTTTGTTTATGTGAACATGTTTTTGTACCTCTTCCAAGATGTAATTTTTCCATATGCTACCTATTTAAGGTGTTATTAGAAAATACGACATTGTGAACAACATCATGGTCGTCGTGCCATATTTGAAAATGCATGAAAAATTGTTGGAGCCATCATGATAATAATAAAAATTCCAGCATGATTTTGAAAAAATTTAGCTAAATTTTTTGAAAAAGTGTCAAGCTTCAGTATTTTGGGTACCCAGGCATTCATGATGGATGCTAAATCCATTTCCGCCATCCAAAAACAATTTAAACACTCCCACAGTCAAATTTTGAAATTTGTTGTCCAGACAAAATTGTGACCTCTTTCGATAAGACTGGGAAAAAATGGTCTACCTTTGTGTGGGAAACATGATTGAACAACAAAGTTTCAAATGAATGTGTACACGCATAGAGGACTATTATGGAAGATTCCTTCTTCAGGGAATTGTAATATAAGCCATGAGGATATTAAATGTCCTTAAAAGCTAAAGCACAGAACTTGGGAGCTTCAAGACCTAGGAATGGAATCTGGTATTTGGTAACATTTTACAAGGGAAACATGATCGAACATAAAAGTTTCAAACGAATGCGTACATGCATAGAGGATTAATATGGAAGATTCCTTCTTCAGGGAATAGTAATATAAGACATGAGGATATTAAATGTCCTTAAAAACTACAGCACAGAACTTTGGAGCTTCAAGACCCAAGAATGGAATTTGGTAACATTTTTAAATGGAGTTTCCAATACAAACTGATGGGAATCACCCACAGGCTTTCAAGTTCATGGCCCCTGAATTTTTTCATTCTTGATAATGTTCTCTCATTGTTTCAATGTCAATTTCATGATGCTTCCAAAAAAAATTACAAAACAATTTTATAGGTTTTAATTTCTATTTATAAAATAGCTACTCCATCATGAAGAACAGAGATTATTGCTACTCCATCATGAAGAATAGAGAACTTGCGAGTTTCGAGACCCAGGAATGAAATTTGATAACATTTTAAATCGAGTTTCCAATACAATCTTTCTCAATCTGGCAGAATCACCTACAAGCTTTCAAGTTCATGGGCCCTAAATTTTTGCATTCTTGATGATGTTTTCTCACTGTTTCAAGGTCAATTTCATGATGCTTCCAGAAAACTATAAAACAGTTTTAAAGTGTTAGTTTTTATCTATAAATTAGCTACTTCATCATGGAGAATACACATTTGTTAGGTATTATTTGGCATTTCACATCATGTTGTATTATGATTCATTGTGTAAGTAAAGCAACATTGTGAATCTAGTGTGAGGAGGACCAAGGTGTATTTAGTAGTCACAATTGATTGAGGGATGAGGCACATTGAAGAGTCATAGATAAGAGAGATGCACTGAAGAGAATTTTGGTAGTACATCACGAGAAAATGTGTGAGGCATTTTGCCACCATTTGGTCATCTCAACATATTTGATACTTTCTGAAACTAGCATTTCCCAGGTATGCTTGTCCACTAAAGTTTGTTATGTGATTCACTGTAGTGTTGTAAGTTACAGTACATGGTTTCTTAAATTCTGCTGTGGTTTTACTAATTGCCTATATGGTCTGCTAAAGCCAAAATATTATAGCGAAATATACTTTCTAGGCTTTAGATATAGAAGAGTTTTGTTACTTGTTAACTGTTGAATAGTTGGGTATACTAACATGTGAAGTTTACTTTCCAGGCTTTAGCTATAGAAAATAGTAGCTGAGTTTTGTTACTTGTAACTTGTTGAATACTTCAGTATACTAACATAGTAAAGTCTGATATACTATAGTATATACCATCTTGCATTTCCAACAGATAGGAGACATTTGATTGAAATAAAATTTAAATACTAAAATCTGAAGCATTCCTAGGAGACAAAATAGTTCAGAAATAGCCCACATTTTGATTGAAATAAATAGTAGAGTATACGCATTTATAAGAAGCATAACATTCCAATATTGGCATTATATTTCAGTCAGTTTTGAATTTAACCAAATATACGTGGATTATATTCATCTATCATGAATGTATCTGAACATTGGTAAGTAATACCTTCAAACAACGTATGAATGTAATCTGAACATTGATAAGTAATACCTTCAAACATAGTATGAATGTAAACTGAACATTGGTGAGTAATACCTTCAAACAGTGTATGAATGTAATCTAAACATTGGTAAGTAATACCTTCAAACATTTTATAAATTTAAATATGATATATATCAATGCACCACTCACTATAAGATGTTTGTGATTTAGAATATTTTTTCATAATTATTTAATTTATAGTATTGCCACTCGCAACCTGACATTTCTTGTAAATTTGGAAAGAACTTCACTGTTCTAAACCCTCATATCCACATTCCCAATGTTCCTGTATTCTAGATATTTGCGCAATGTGAAGGAACTTTGATGTTATAAACAATCATATCCACCTTCCTAATGTTCAGACATTCTATATGCTTGTGCAATGTAGCTATTATTTTATAACAACAATATTTCAAAGTACCATTTGGCACTACCAAGAGTGTCTAAGAGTACAAAAATTATAAAGCTATCGCAGCCCATACAGTGCACAAAATATTAAGCAAACGTATGACAAATTTGGATAAATATATTACTATAAGTGGTAGTATGTGGTTGGGAACATCATCATTTAGAAAGAAGAAACAAACGAAACAACAAAAAGAGTCAGCATCCATTTAGTTCCCAAGGTTGAAGTTCAACAAATTAGATGTGTAGCCAGCTCATTGAAATGGGATTTAAGTTTGGAACTCATAATTTTAAGCCAAGTTCCCCAACTTGAAATAAGCAGCCACCTTCAATATGCACATAAATTCTATGGTGGGCTGGGCAAAATTACAAGAAAAATGTGTATGTATTAAGAATAATTGATGATATAGTCGTGGGTTGTTCTCAATGGGGATAGTCAGCAACATTTCATTGTATTATTCCCATACAAGGGGAGGCCACACTTGCTGCCGAGTTAATAAAAAATTTGCTGGTATAATCACCTTACTTACAATGACAATAACCACTCTTACACTAGTAGCACATCAAATCATATCTAAACACCAGTACACAAGAAGTTTATTATATCATAGTAAATGAAACTTGCATGTCTAATTCAACTCCATTACCAGTAGTTCATTTTATCAATTTGTGATGCTTATATGACATGTATTGTCTAAAATGACGCAAGCATAAAAGTTCAATGCAGTGCAAGCCTCCTGGTCTGGTTGAACTCATTCTGTCAATTTGTGATTCTTACATAACATATAGTCTTTAAGGAAGCAACCAAGAAACCTTTAGTACAGTCCCGTAAGCCTCCTACTTTAGTTGACATTCCATTCATTTACATTCCAAGGAAAATTGTAAAGTTATAACTAAAATTGTAAGTTGGTTTGGATGGCCTAAGACCTGACATATCAGATCAGCAAAGGTAATTACTAAAATTCAGGTTATAAAGTCCCAAAGTCGTTGGCATTGCTCCATTATGAAAATTATTGATCTTAGTGAAACCACATATTTATGATACAAAGAAAGTGTAGATACAATATGATCTTTGGATGATAAGCCTTCACCTAAAAGCTAAAGCGTCAACACATCCTTAGCCTTAGATATCTCTAAATAGAATGGACACAATAAGCTTTAGAACATTACATTCACTAAACTCGTACTTTGAAACCAATTTCAAAGTACTCTCAGTTATTAACTTGCATATCTACAAGCATACAGTGCAACAGGGTAAGTATAAATAGGGCAGGCCACAGCAGAAAAGGTCTAAAGCTGATGCAGCTTCTCCTGGTTACAAAGCCTCTCTTCACTTTGTCTGCTATATGATAAGTGCATCTAGAAAAGCTAGCAAATTGATCAATTGAAAGTCGAATAGTTCTGTTGGCGCATCCTGGCACCCCAAGGTGATGCTTGACCTGCATCTCTAACATTAGCTCTATGGTTTAAATTGTAGAGCTGGTCTTCCCATCTTCATCTCCATTCTTCTTTTGCAAGTTCCTTCCAGAGGACAAGTAAAATAGTCAAAACAAAATAGCAAGCATTGTATGTGTCAGCCACACATTTATCATGCTAAAGCAACCCCTGGTTAGCACATTATACGAGTCATGGATCACAACACAATACCAAATGACACCCACGTCATGACATGCATAAAAAAGAGGTGAATGAAGTTTTCCAGTCATTGTTTATAATACAAACCTAACATAAGATAGTACCAAATTTTGAGATCCAAAGATACACAAATTCAACATCAAACTAAGCCTCACCAAACAAATATTTCAAATGCAATCCAGCATACCATTACATTTCCTCGAAGAGCTATTTAATTCTAATCCACATCCGAAACCATTAACAACTCACAACCAGTGCAACATAAATGTCTGCCAAATCATGGAAATACATGTAAACAAAGAAAACTACTATGCTAGGCATACTAAGCAACCTGGAGTGCTTTGATTTTTGTTCACCTTAAAACTGTTAGCAGTTTGACGAA
This sequence comes from Pinus taeda, assembly GCA_000404065.3. NCBI lineage: Eukaryota > Viridiplantae > Streptophyta > Pinopsida > Pinales > Pinaceae > Pinus > Pinus taeda. Next base: position 152,282 of record APFE031633026.1, on the reverse strand, counting down.
GTGTATTCAAAACAATAGAATGAAGATGTTTGGACAATACAAATTGTGTCTATTTCCATACAGATCAAACTCTATGAAATTGACACAAGCAGTCACAAATGCTTTGCGAAATAGAATGCAGTCTTTACCAATTAAAAACCAATGTAGCTATAGACCCCAAAATTGGCTCCCCTGAAATAGAGATTTCCACTAAAGATCATTATGAAGGACTACAGACCCACAAGAAAACCATCTACAACACTAATATGATTTCACTGACTGACAATCCAAGCTTGATATAATTACAAACTAAGAATTTGTTATCATATTCAAACCTATCACACATGTGAGATCTATAGTTCCTTGAATTCAAATGATCAAGCATGCTCACCATCTTCAGTCAGTGTACAAGGGCCTCTTCCTATATGTCAGATGATAAGGAAAAACAAGGCAATATTAAAATTGTTGTTTCTTCATGGAATAAATTTCCCAATTGGAAAATGTTGATCAACTCTAGGAAAATCAATATATTTTTCACCCACTGCCATATGGAATCAACAATCAAATCCCCCATTTTTTCAAACTTCTCTATGAAATTATATGCATCTTGAAAAATATAGCTAATATTTTCATCATCAACATTATATATCTCAATTTTCTATACTAAAAAAGGTCTTGATATTGTGCTTCTGATTGACTAAATTGATTAGCACAAAAGCATAGAACATGAGTGACATCCAGAAACTGTAATGTAGTTATAGACCTTGAAGCCAAAGATCCACCAATAAAAAATATTTTGTAACATGTGATGGCCGCTCTGAGCTGACAGCCTAAGAGAGCAAAGCCATCTTTTCCAAAATGTGTTCACTATCAAGCTTTGAAATCTTGTTCAAATATTTCAATTTAACTGTCAGGGATATACTGTGACATGAATCACTATTTCCTTTTGGATATTTTCCATGATAGTTGTCCTGGGAAAATGGTGACATTTCTAAGTTATCCTTATAAGGTGATTTTGAGAATGGATACTGAGAGAGTCCTATAAACCTATACCACTAGTATATGCAAGATCTTGAGGTTTTGTGTTTTCCCCAGTTTCAAGCATTCTTTACCTACAACAGTTAACTGGAAAGAAAAAAATTGAAATGATGAGTGCAAGGGACCTAATTTAGTGGCCCTGGAATCTTCCTTCTCGTCATCCCCTGGAAGATATTTTCTTATAAATGTATTTATCAAAACATCCAATTTACGGTGAAGTTTTAATATGAAAGGTTGTAACTTCATCATTTCTCTTAATCCTCCACGAAAGCTAGCTTGAACTCATGCAAAAATTTGATTTGGTCAATATCTCCATAGATAAATTGGTCCATTGATCCAATTGTTGTTTCTAAAATGTAACAACCAAGCTTTTCCCATGATATCCCATGTAACAAATCTGAAGCAATTTCTGGAATATTTAGAAAAAGCTCGACTAGTCTTGGATGATATGAAATATCAAACGATATTTTTCCAATGGAAGGATGTCTTGGAACCCCTGATTAAATTTCCACAATATGAAAATCACTATCATGTGTATTTTTGTCTTCAATGGCAAGGAAAATTCCTTCAAAGGTAGTCTCAGTCGCATTGTAGAATGCATCCACACGAACCTTATCATATCATGTCTTTAAAGCCTTGATCCATCTCCAGTCTGAAATACAATTGATATTCCAAGGACAAAAATTCCAGAGCATTTACCAAAGAATATGAACTTTGGTTCCTTGTGTTCCGAACTTTTATTTGAATTTATTTAAGGATTTTTCCTTTCTTGAATCATGGAGTCTCTCTCCATGTCCTTTTGGATGCCTATTCACGATAATATCAATTGACTCATCTTCAGGTGAACCAAACTTGCCACAAGAGATAGCCTGAAGATTTGTTGCATTTGATCCATTAATTACTGTCTCTTGGGTAGAATGAAGGTATTTTCCAGTAATTTCATGTTAACTACTGCCTAATAGCCCCATACATTTTATTTAAAGTAAAAGAAAAAATGAAGTCCCGTCAATGAAAAAAATTCGACAACAGTTTTTTGTAACATGGTATGACATGCTGCTAGACGATGCTTAACAATATCAATGCCAATTAGTGTCCCAGACCTCCTCAAAGTTTCAGCGAGCATACAGATTTCAACATCCATGCCATCAAATCTAGGAAGTGCCCTATCTGTGATTTCATCAGGTCCCATGAATAACCTGACAAAAGCATGATAGTGTGTCCCTCAAACAGGTATTCCAAATAATTTCCCAACATCAACATTGTTGATTGCATCAAATCCTTCTAGGTAACAATATTTTGATGCATTGATCACTCCAACAGGGCCTTGAACATGGTGGAGTCTAGAAAAAAAGCTTAGAATTCCGAAGCAACACACCTATGCCTTACAGCATATGTAGAAACCAATGATGCATAATTGATCAAATTCACAAATGGTGTTTCCAATAATTGTAAAACTGTAATTGAGCCATCGACTCTCCGAAGGGGTATCTTAGGAAAAACAATGGAACTCTATAGTATTGCATATATCTCAATGTCTAAACAATTAAGTTCTCATGGATAACTAAAGAATTTGTCCTCACATGTGGGAAAGAATGTGTATAGGAGATCAATTTCCTCCTCTTTAAATTTGAAAATTGCAACGATACATATATTCTCTTCTAATCCAACAAAGACAATGTTCCTCCTCTTTAAAATTGAAAATTGCAACGAGATGTATATGCTCTTGTAATCCAACAAATATAGTGTAATCCCCACCTATGCGCACTCCATTGGGGTGGGCTTTGAATATCTAGTTGAAAGCTTGACAAATCTCTAGTTGTCTTCCATCATATATAACAATCAGCTTTCTGAGGTGACTTGATTCTAGTATGATTTCAACAATTGTTTTTTTGATAAGTGACTGAAGGTGTAGGATGCATGACTTAATTACAGTTTCAAGATTCTTCCATTTCAGGCCATTTTGAAAAACAACCTTGTTGATAGTGTGTAATATGTTGCAATTGATTATATCCCATATTTCAACAATATGTCCAACTGGAACAATATGTAGAGTTTTTTTTATTATTCTGCCATAATCTCTTTGGAAAGATGTTTCATGGTGGAAAAGGGAACCCATTTACCCACTTCTTCACCATCCTCTTCACTGGTAATCTTTGTTATGTCAAATAATTCTTCCAAAGTCTCACAGATATTTCCAACACTTTTGTCATGTTTTAGATCAATTGCTCCTTGGTCTGTTCTTTTTTCACTTGTATATTTTCTTCTTATACTCAACTTGATTGTAGGAAATGGTGTTCATGCATCTGTAGAGACACTTTGTAGAGAATCAGACACAAGCCTTGCATGATTATTTTTCAAAGCAATGCTAACATGTTCATTTTGCTGACTAATTTCTTTTTTCCATAACTTACTCATTGGATGGAATGGATAGAACATTAATCAAGTCTTTTTAAAGATTATCCTTCTCACTCATCTACAAGGAGAAAAAATGTGTGGAAAATCTCCTATCCAAGGATGGACGTTGTGGATTATTGGGTATGATTAATTACTCTGCTTTTGATAATGAAACATTTCAAAGATCAGAAGTATAAAAATCTAAAGGATCTTCGTAGACAATTTCTATAAACTACTGTTTGATATTGTTGATACTTGAAAAGATTATTTTCTCTTTTTGTGAAGAAAACTTTTAGATATTTTAAATAGGATCAATCAAGGTAAGATAGATTAGGAAGATCGATAAAGATGGAAAGGTAGATCTTTTGAATTTTTATATTATTTATATGTAATGATGAAATAAGATATAATTTTGAGGGGCATAATAAAGGGATCAAATATGTATGGGGATGACATAAAAAATATTGAATATGTAACTAATTTTTGATAATGAAAATATGTGGGTTTTTTCTTATTGAAAAAAAAAAGATGCACTCAGCAGCTCTAAAACCTATGAATCAGCAATGTAGTTCACAAATCAACCTTATAAATTCAATAAACAACACATTGCACTAATGGGGTGTTGGATTCTAGGTGTGGTTTCAGAAAAATAGATTCATCAGTAGTCATATAGGCCACATTTATCTTTCGGCTTGTGTTCTTGTGGAGACTACTGGTAATATTGAGTGAAGAGGATTAAGAATCACTGGAAAGGAAAAAATTGAAATGATGAGTGCATGTGACCTAATTTAGTGGCCCTAGAATCTTCTTTCTTGTCATACCCTGGAAGATATTTTCTTAGAAATGTATTTATCAAAACATCCAATTTATGGTGATGTTTGAATATGAATGGTTGCAACTTCATCATTTCTCTTAATCCTCCACGAAAACTAGCTTAAACTCATGCACAAATTTGTTTTGGACAACGTCTCCAGAGATAAATTGATCCATTGATCCAAATGTTGTTTCTGAAATGTAACAACCAAGATTTTCCCATGATATCTCATGTAACACATCTGAAGCAATTTTTGAACTATTTAGAAAAAGCTCGACTAGTCTTTGATGTTGTGAAATATCAAACGATATTATTCTAGTGGAAGGATGTCTTGGAACCCCTGATTAAATTGCCACAATATGAAAATCACTATCATGTGTATTTCTGTCTTCAATGGTAAGGAAAATTCCTTCAAAAGTAGTCTGAGTCGCATTATAGAATGCATCCACAAGAACCTTATCATGTCATTCCTTTAAAGCCTTGATCCATCTCCAGTTTGAAATACAATTGACATTCCAAGGACAAAAATTCTATAACATTTACCATAGAATATTAACATTGGTTCCTTGTGTTCCAAACTTTTATTTGAATTTATTTAAGGATTTTTCCTTTCTTGAATCATGGCGTCTCTCTCCATGTCCTTTTGGATGCCCATTCACGATAATATCAATTGACTCATCTTGAGGTGAACTAAACTCGCCACAAGAGATAGCCTGAAGATTTGTTGCATTCGATCCATTAATTACTATCTCTTGGGTAGACTGAAGTTATTTTCCAGTAATTTCATATTAACTACTTCTTAATAGCCCCGTACGTTTTCTTTAAAGTAAAAGAAAAAATGAAGTCCCATCAATGACAAAAGGTCAACAACAGTCTTTTGTAACATAGTGTGACATGCTGCTAGACGATTCTTAACAATATCAATGCCAATCAGTGTCCCAGACCTCCTCAAGATTTCAGCCAGCGTACAAATTTCAACACCCGTGCCATCAAATCTAAGAAGTGCCCTATCTGTGATTTCATCAGGTCCCATAAATAACCTGACAAAAGCGTGACAGTGTGTCCCTCAAAGAGGTATTCCAAATCATTTCCCAACATCAACATTGTTGATTGCATCAAATCCTTCTAGGTAACAATATTTTGATGCATTGATCACTCCAACAGGGCCTTGAACATGGTGGAGTCCAGAAAAAAAGCTTAGAATTCTGAAGCAACACACCTATGCCTTACAACATATGTAGAAACCAATGATGCATAATTGATCAAATTCACAAATGGTGTTTCCAATAATTGTAAAACTGCAATTGAGCTCTCGACTCTTCGAAGGGGTATCTTAGGGAAAACAATGGAACTCTATAGTATTGCATATATCTCAATGTCTAAACAATTAAGTTCTCACGAATAACTAAGGTAGCATGAGGCAAAGGAATGTTTAGAAAGAACAATCTTTTCTTTGTTAAATTCTTGAAATTGCTATGACTCATGCTTTGGACGACTCCCCCCAACTGTATTCTCTGTATCTGGGTGGATTTTTCTCATTGACCAAATCAGGTATAGGTCCCACCATAACATAATACGAAGGATTTAAAAAGAATGGGATAGGGAACCTTTCCTTCTTGTCATTCACCACCACCGTATGTTCTATACTTTCATATTTGTCTTTGCTTCAAACTTGCACAACACAAAAAAAGGCTTGTTTCTATGAAAACTGTAGGGTGCTTAAAACAAAATAAGTTGCTTCTAAGGCAGCACTGACAGAATGAATGCAAGCTATATATGGCCATTCACTCATAGATCAATATATTTTATTTCCAGACTAATGCAATGTACATAGCCAAACATATATTGCCTTAACCATTTTGTTAAAGCTTGTTTCTTCTGGCTTCACTTGTAAATAAAGAAAAATATCATTTCATTAACATAGACAACTGATTATTTAAATTGTAAAATCTATTTCAATTAAGAAACCAACAATTTTTTTTGTTTCAGTCCTTGGAAACTAGAGTTGTGTTAGGCTGGACAGTTACATCATACATGGCTTTGAACATATCAGATTAAAGATATCCCAAGGACTATTCTGCATACCATGAATTTGTATGGGCAGGAGTAAGAGAATTTTGCTCCAATTTACACTACCCCACAAACCCATCCAATAATGTCATACATTTTGTCATGTGATACCCTAGAGTATAGTTATGAATTAGCTCAAGCATCCAAGGTTTTTGATTTCCCAAGACTTGAGTTTGCCTTGCTCATACTTACACTTTCTTAAGAGGCAGTACCACTACAGGCACTGCTGTGGGTGGGATTATTCTTACAGCATGCATTCTATTTTTCAAGCAAAAAGAATTAGATGATATCCATGCCTGTAAGATGACATCTTTGAGGTAAAAAATCTTTGTCAATGTATCATCAAAGGAAACGCAAAGGAAACCTTATGCCTTACTGCGTTTTCTTTGGGCATCAAAAGGAGGTTCTTTCACACCATTCCCTCCCTCTATTAGCAACCTCTCTTGTAGATAAAACAACAAAAATTTCTGCAGAGCAGAGATCTCTCTAACCTTGCCTTCCAACTCACCTACTCTGGTTTCAAGCTCTCCTGCTCTTTCATTCATTTTTGTATCCAATAGCCTTATGAGCTCATCTTGAATCCTTTTGTATCATCTGGGACCTCTTATACTCGTCCACTTCCTAAAGCCACAGGTCTGCAAATTGACAATCTTTCCAGGCCTTGAACCAAGGACCTCCCATTGTAGAATGTATAGCTTTGGGAAGTTCCTTGTCATCAATGTCATTGTGACCAACAAGGAAATTCCAGGTGTAGGGAATGGATCCAATATCATTTTCATCAAGCCAAGTGAATCTATGCAGAAATACACCAGATTGGGAATTCACAACAGAGGGTGTCAAAACTTTATCTTGGGGTGCCCGCAATTATACAAAACCATAGATGACCAATTCTTTCTAGGGTAAGTAGTCTACACAACCCCATCCATTTTTGTAGCACTCTTGGGCTTGTAATTGTGTTTGACACACATTATAGCATACTTATCATCAATGAGCTCAGCTAATTCCCTAATGTCAACAGTATAGAGAAAATCACAGTCTACGAAAATAGCCCAACCCTCGAACCCAGCTAGGAAAGGAGTCAAGAACCTAGAAAAGGAGAACTGGGTGCTCTCAGTGGGATCCCTTGTGCGCCAGTAAAGCCCAACCTTGCGGAGATGCGCTTGTTTGATGGGGATTACTTCAACTGGAAATGTGGCATGTTTCAGTATCGAATGCCTACAGACCTCGTAGGCAAGATCCTCACGAGGATCATAACCCACAAAGATCTTGAGCTTTGGAAGCACTTTTCCACTCTTTTTAATAACAGGTCCTCCCATAATGCCTACTCGAGGCTGTGGAGAGACTGGATCTCACGACTTCTCGTCCTCCTGCATCTTCAGCTTCGGTTCTGGAGACTCGGCCAAACTTGGGGGAGATACTGCGAATGACAACCTGATGCCCAGTCCCAGTCCCGATACTAGCATGCCTCTGGAAATCCTATATGCATTCGAATGTGGATGCCCATTTCCGCTACTGAAAAATCTCTGTGGAGGAATTGAGTGCGAGGGGGATCGAACCTTGGCACTGAGCGATGATGTTAAACGGCAGATCTTAGTCACGTTCTGATGGAATTGAGCCATCTGGCTTTCTTGGGGAATGGGAAAATGATCAAATCACAGAAAGATAGAATTGGGTCTCGAAATTTCAGAAGGGTGCAGGGATTTGCTCTCTATGGAAGATGAGAAAGGGGCACATATATTCCTCTAATGAGTTCGGCTCATAGTGTCCAGTAAAGGAGGATATTTATGGAAGATCTCGCACCTTGGACAACTGGAACTGGGGATTTACCCACCGCCTTATGGCACGCAGTTCCGTTGATTGGATCAAGCAAAAACTAATGATTTCCCTCGTCATCATTTTTATGCTGTCCTCTGCACGAACCCTTCACTGCATGTCCTCACCCTCCTCTAGCGCGACTCCGTCTGCGCCCTCCTCTACATCAAAAGCGGATATCCGCGCGCAGGACGGGTTCGATAACGCGGTTACGGTAAACTATTCATAGGTTATAGTTAACGGTTTGATTACGTTTTTTTGGGTTTTTTTAATGTTTTAAAACATTTTTTTATTAAATTAAACGGCTGATATTTGTTCAATCGTCTAACAAAAGATCTAACAGCTACGAATAGGACAGAAAGACATTTGGGATAGTTGATTTCAGAGGGAAACGCCTTACGGTGTAAATATACATGAGGGCAATACGTGGATGACTACTATCCCAAATGAACCGAAAAAAAAAATACTTTCAACAAATAATAATATATAACGTGCAAATGTTGTTCGATCCTCTTATAATATTATAAGAGGATTTGGGGATAACTGTTGTGATTGGACGTTGGTTTAAACAGGTGGTTTGATATTAAGGGTTATACACATGAATGTTAATTTTGTATATAATTACAACCTTGTTTATGTTATAACGTGTACAGATGTGTAATATTATTCACAATATTGCCTATGTTGATATATTATTTACAATATTCACTTCTTCTTTTTTAATTTGTTTTCCTAACGAAAGAGCTTTACGTTTTATCTAATAAATTTTAGAATAAAAATAGTGAAAAAAATATATAAGGTTAACTACATTTTATTGTTGTTAATGTTATATATTTATTTAGAAAATAATTTTTGGCGAAAATCACATAGAGATAATTTTGTCAACGCGTTTCGAATCAGTCAGTGTGGTTCATCATCAGGACAAGTTGAATGAGCAGATCTTGCTATGCATTATAAATAGATCGGGTAGAATATCCAGGTAACGGCTAGAATTTGACCGAGAAACGGCTAGTTAGACCAAAATATTTATTTATGTAATTGTCAATTTTAATTAATTAATTAATTTATTCATTTTTATTCAAATTAGTTAATTCGGTTATTAATTTTCTTATTAAATTAACGTAAATTGACAATTTTATAAATATATATTAAAATAAGTGAATTAATATACTCATAAAATAATCGAGTAATTAGAAATAGATAATAGTTGACTATATTTTAAATAAATATAGGTTAATTATATTTTAAATAAAATATCAGATAAAGGGAGATTTAAATAATTTAAATCAACGAGGTTATATAAATATTAGTCAGTTGTATAAGTTAAAAATAGAATATTCTATAAATAGTTAATTCTATTTTAAAATATATATAAATAAATAAATAAGTTTCATATTCATAGTCAAAGAATATCCTGATAAAAATATTTACTTAATAGTTTATTAAGGGTAAAAAAAATAAAAAAATAAAATTGTATATTAGTTTAAAAGAAAAATAAATAAATAAATAATGATGAAAGGAGCTTCGAGGAGGAGAAGTCCCATCTCCTTAATGTCTTCATTGAAAATGGTTATAGCAAACATTTGGGACAAGGCTTTCCTCAAAGCGACTAAGAATTTGTTATCCAGAAGAGAACCTAAGGTTCGAATTCCTGGGGTCCATCTTCCGTATGTTCAATGGACCACGGATAGGATTGCGAGGATTCTTAAGAAGCACAATGTCCCCGCAACCTTTAGACCTCTTGACACCATTCGTAATTCCCTTAGATTTGTGAAGGTTCCTATCGACCCCAAGGACATGAAAGGTGTTTATATTATTCCTTGTTCATGTGGGACCCCCTATATCAGTGAGACTGGTCACTC